>JACBWW010000025.1:939896-980139 GCA_020086605.1 Lanius collurio | reverse complement strand
CTGACGGGATCACCTCTGCAGAGGGTTCCTGACGGGATCACCTCTGCAGAGGGTTCCTGACGGGATCACCTCTGCAGAGGGTTCCTGATGGGATCACCTCTGCAGAGGGTTCCTCACGGGATCACCCCTGCAGAGGGTTCCTGACGGGATCCCCTCTGCAGAGGGTTCCTGACGGGATCACCTCTGCAGAGGGTTCCTCACGGGATCACCTCTGCAGAGGGTTCCTGACGGGATCACCTCTGCAGAGGGTTCCTGACGGGATCACCTCTCTGGGTCAGCCACAGCTTCTTGGGCCTGAGCCTCACCCCCCAGCCAGCACCGTCTGGGTGAACCCCCAGCTTTATTACTTTACTCTCCCTGCCCTCCAAACCCAATTTCCTCTGCTGCCCCATCACAACAGCGCAGGCTGCCAGAAACCAACCACCCAAAACAACCATAAGGAATGAGAAACTTGAGAAAAGTTATCCGAATTTCCAACATCTTTTCTTTCCTCGCGTGAATGTAAGGCAGGGTAAAAGGCAAACAGAATCCTGTGTACACAGCAAAGAGGAGCCTCTGGACCTCCAGCTATGCAAGGGTTCCCTCGGCTGCGTTCTTCTGTAATATCGATGATGAGCAGTAGGTGGAAGCAAATAACCTTGTAAAATCCTGTTCAACTTCCCGTGAAACATACACCTGTTGCGGGTCAGGTGTTTTACACGAGTCCTTGGCACCCCAACAAGTGCCAACTATGGTTTTTCCTTCACAATGTTGGCTTCCAGTTTCATAAACCAGCCAGCAGTCTAGAGATAAAAGGTGGTTTGCATCGTTTGGGGGTTTTTTAGGTTTTAAATTTGTACAAGGGAAATGAACTCCTTTTAATGACTAAAGCCTTCATAAAGGTAACACGATCTCAAACAAAATAAGAATATATACACAGATATAAAATTTAAAAGTACACATTCAAATTACAGTCAAATTAATTTTTCTGGATATTTTACTGACTGCTTAAATATATCAAAGCCCTGAATTACTGAGGAAAATACTTAATGTTTTTCTCTATCTGTTGGCCATTATATTTCATTATTGCTGCTAACAAACAGGCTGCCAGCAGAAGAATTCATTTGAATTTCATATCAGTTCTATTTCATCCATCCCAGAGAACAAATTAACCACACAGTAATGCTTACTGAAGAAGAAATTAAATGAAAAATAGACCTCAGAATGTGACATTCAAGTCTTCACTAAGTTTGTCCCCAGCAACTGAAGGACTCAGGCAGAAGCCTCATTAAATTAACAAACCAATTCAAGGATTTGAATGGCTTCAACAGTTGCAATGTTAAAGATGTAGGAGAGGAGCTTTATTTTGAAAGAAATAGCTTCATCTCTATTTACTAACATTTGTGGACCAAGAGGTTTGTGTCTACAGGCTCAAACAAGGAGAAAACTGGGCCATCTGCACCTATTTCTGATGCCTCAGGGCAGCCTTGGGGCTGTTCAAGTAGACTCAAAAAGGAAACAACCCATCTGATCACAGATTTAAAATCAAACTTCTCAAGATTTTAGGGAGTTTTCATGTCTTGTTTCTAGATAAAAGTAGACATACTGTAAGAGGAAGGTTTGCAAAACTCTTGGAAACTGAACTGACAAATTGTATAATAAAAAAATTACTGCTTATAAAAATACTGCTGTATTTTTAATACAGATTTGCAAGGCCTCGTGTGTGTGCCCTCCCACACACCCACCCACCATCCGGCTGTGCCAGTGAACACCCAGCTCTGCTTCCTGCTGCTGCCAGCCATTTGCTTGTTTCGTTTACACTTCTCAAGCCTATCAAGAGTTAAAACCTTTTCTTCCCCAAGGAAAGCTTTGACTTTTTCCTAAATACATTCTTGTTTGAGGGAACAGGTACTGCTGCTGCTGAAGCTTTATGGACTGGAGTATATAAAACCTTTACATTCCTCTTTCTTATCCTTCTCTCACCTCCAGGAGTTCCTTGTCCTTTGCTTAAGTGCTCTCTAAATACTCAGGGATGCACAGACACGTCTCTGCCCAGCACAGGATCCTCCTGCCTCACACTCCCCTCCTCCCTCCAAACAGATGTTTCATTAGCCCAGTGATGCAGAGGTATCCATGTAAAACTTCCCCCTTTATCCTCAGATATCCCAACTGCACAAAACCACACATAAAATAGGCAGCATTCTCAGAAGATATAGATGTAGTTTTAAGGTGTGAATCAGTTCTGTAGCAGTACCCAGCTGTATCTATTTGCTTTTGTAGCCTAGATCAGGTTAAGACTTAATTTGGGGCTAGTAAATATTTCATTTTCAAAGATGGCAACAGAAACTGACATTAGATAAAGTTATCAGTTTGGAAAGTACAAAAACACTTAAGATTCCTAAATGCAACATCATTTGATCTACATGTCAAATTTGAAATGCCTTTTCTGTATGTTGCTCTATTTTCAAGGCTGAAACTTCCACAACTGTAAATTTTAAACTGTTAAAGCTGGATTTTCAAACTAAATTTTAAAAAATCTAATAAAACAGATTTTAAATCTAATAAAATTGCCAAAGGTTTCAGGTAGACCAACAGCCACATAAATAGCAGTATATTTGAAGTTACTGACATCTAGGTGGTCAAAAGATATTCCTGATAAATTCAAGGCGTTGTTGAGAAAGCTGCTGATGTGATTTCAGCACAGCCACACACCATGTAAGCTGGGTAAGGTGACAACTGGCAACATCTCAGGGCACAGATGCAACTTTCATAAAAAGAAATCTAATTTGACAGTTTATGCTTTCAAATTAACAACAGCACAAGGGCACAGCACAATTCCTGAAGGAATCTATCTTTTTTCTGTCAAGTTTCCTGCAGGAAACAGGAATATAAAGTTGCTTCATACCTCAGACACCTGAACAACTTTAGAATATCTTTACTAAGTGTAGCCATATCTGACAGGGAAATAGAAGCCCGAAGATATTCTTGTATTTTTCATAAATTAGTGCCTGAGGAAAGGACAGAGCATCACCTGCAAAGCCATGCCCTACTCCAGCTGATAAAAGGCTCCAAAGAGAGGTGAGGATGCTGAGAGGAGGAGGACTCACTTTGTGAAGTCTGTGTGTACTGAGAGAGGGCTGTATGGGCACAGGGTATAAATCAATTTTAAAACTCTTTCACCTAAGTCTAATTTTCACAAAATAAGTTCCTCTGAGACCGAAGAGGATTTTGGTTGAACTTTTTAAACAGAGTTGGATCATTCTGGGCTATGTAGTGATAAAAAGCATAAATTTTAAATCAAATAGTGATTTTTCAAGCTTACAGAGTTACAGGACAGAAATTATTTAATGATAGAGGATGTGTGATGACTGCAGAAATGCCCTGGAAAATTAGGACTCTGTAAAAATCTATTTTCTCTTTGATATTACACCATACTTTTGATTATCACAAAGAGTTTTATGATTTTAATGTTTTCACAAAACATTGCTGTCTATGCAGCAAAATGGTTACATTCACTGTAAGCTGGCTATGCATTTACTATGCTTTCTTGAGTGAAAAAGTGAAGCAGAATTTCATACTGGACTCCAGAGTTCCCTCAATAAACAACCCACGAACATTCTCACTTCTGCCTCGCTGAGGGGGAGGGAGTGGCTGAGTGGGGCTGTGCTGCCTGCTGGGGTAACCCACAGCAATCACAAACTCATTCTAACCTGTCAGTTCCTACACCTCTTCTCCAACGTCACGAGCAGTCAGGTCACAAATTATCTGGTGCTTCATACACCAAAAAATATTTCAGCTTCCTGCCACAGCTCTGTGTCATTCCACTCATGAGAATGCAATGACAAAGGCATGAGTGAACACTGCATCCAAAGGACTGTTCTTATCATGAACAAACTCAAAAGGAGCTCTGGTGACAACAGCTATTGCTTTAACATCCAAGAGAAATAAAGAATTGAACCGGAGCCTCAAGCAGTAAGTTTGTATAATTTAACTTTGAGAAGTTTTCTTATCAACCAACAGGCAGACTTTTTGGGTTTTGTTGGCAAGAAGAGAGTGACTGAGATGTTATTTATTCTTCCATGCCCAGTGTGGGTAAACAAGCCCAGTTTCCTTGGAAGCATCTGCCAAGCTGTACTGTCATGAAGACAGCAGAACCTTTGGTTTTCCCAACATTGTCAGGAGCACACAGCTAAAAAGACAGCGGGCACATCAGAGCCAATGTACAACACCCACCACCCTGGCACAGCGAGGAGCTGAGCCAGCCCAGGAGGGAGGCCTGCCAAGGAAAACACACCAATGTCAGTGGCACAGACGTGGTACTGCTCCAAAATGCCCAGCACTCAGCATTCCCAGCTCCTGCTCCTCTCCCAGAGCTGCAGCTCCCAACGCTGGGTTTCCATTGAAGTGTCTCAGCACCAACCCCCATGGACTGCTGGGGTCAGCACACACACGGTGAATTGTTTCTGCTACTGTTTCTTGCCTATTTCCCCCCACACAGATGCTCTGCCCTACATAACAGCACTAAAGTGATGAGCAAAGGATCACTGAACACAATCATCCCTGGCACCTTCCTGCAAAAGGATGGCTCTGGCTCAGTGCTGGGCAAGAGATGTGCCATGAAGTAGAAACAAACCAACCAAACTAAAACAAACCACCCCTTTCCCCTTCAAAAACCACAAAACCACATGGCCTCTTCACTCCCCTAAACCCCTTTTTTCCATTGTGCCCATGGATTTTGTGGCTTTATCCATGTGCACCAAGGAATTAACCTTCTTTTTAAATAAGGAATGTCGATTCCTTAGTTGTAGTAAATACTTTTAAATGTCTAATAAACCAATGCAGAATTTTTAATCTGCAGATTATAAACATCTCTGCATAATACTGTACAGTATGTGAGGACATTTCAGTATATAACTGAAATACAACAGTTCCTGCATTTTCTCTGTCACTGATTTCATAGTATATTCAGACTGGCAAATATTTTCCCCTATAGGTGTGTATGAAAGATGAATGCCAAAATGAGCTATGGCATTTGGGAGAGAGAGGAGTCAGGAAATCTTAAAGCAGCATAACAAGAAGTTAATAAACAGATTTGGATCAATCAAAAAAATTACGAAAACCTTTTCTTAAATGAGTAATGAAAGGAAAAAAGTAGCCATCTAAATGCATATTTTTTAACGGTTTTTTATCTTTATTAGTCTCCTAATCTGCAATTTCTCACTCACCAGACAGGTTAAATCATCTGCTCACAGCAGACAATCCAGTAGGAATGAAGCATCAAGTATCACACTGTTGAGCTGTCCAGGACTAAAAACCTCAGGTTTTATAACTCTCATTTTCCCTCCTGCCTAAACCCAAAGCTTTTCTACTCAAATGCACCAGCCCATGAGCTGAGCCTTAAGACTGAGGCTGCAGACTCTCGACCATTCCAAACAGGATAAGGAACAGGGTAAGGACTCCTCTACCATTTCATAACCAGGAGATTTCATCTCATTAACTCATCTGTCCTGTTTCAGGAATTCCTCATCTTATTGGCCTCTGAAATATCCTGTTGCAATCTCACAGTTTAACTACATATAATATTGAAAAACACACCTTTTGTTTGGTTTTATTTGTTCACCAGCTGTTGATTGGATATCAACAGTTCTTTTCATCAGTGAAAAAGTGACTAATTAGGCCAGTATTTAAAATGCATCAGAGGTCTCTCTCAAATGTCAGAATTCACGCCAACACATTTCTCTCAGTCCTAAGGACAGTCCTTCATCTCTTCCCTGTAACCTTCAACTATTTGACACTTGATGAAATGTTAATGTTCTGGCTTAATGAATGAAGTAGATGATGTGTTGACCCAGGAAAAAGAGATTGCCATACTTATTTCAAAATTCCATTTAAAAGATGATCTCACCAAATCTGACATTAAAAAAAAACCAAACAAAACTGCACAAAATGAAGAATTTCATATTAAAAAATGCTAGCTCAGCATGGCCAAAAGAATCTGAGGGACAATATTACATCAGAGATGTGATCACCCCACCTGCTACCTCCACATTACATTTTCTGTCTGTTCATTCTATATTATAGGCCAAATACACAAGTCTGTGCTTTTGATAAAGTTTTTCTTCCAGTTCAATCAAGTTACCCAAGCATGAATACTGGATAGCATCTAAGCTGCACAATTTAAAACAAAGTAAAATAGTGACAGTAGATCAATTTCAAAGCTAAAAAAACTGATTACATAAAGCCCACTTTTTGATGGTGCACAAATGGCACTGTTCCTGAGCTCAGAACATTGCTTTGATGAATTATTTTCAGCCCATGGTAAGTATAACTACACACATTTCCCTTAAACCAGAAAGTTGTTACAATCACATTATAGCAGAAAAATATATTTCTCCCTCTTTCTCTATAAACCAGGTTAATACCCTTTTATTTGATCTGGTAAATTTTCTAAATTACTTTTTGGCAAGACCAATCCAGAATTTATGATCCTAATATACTGAAACTTTTTCCTTAAAGATTGGACACAAATCCTAAACCTTAGAGCCAAAAAAAAAAAATCCACAACTTCCCTATGGAACCTGAATTTTAGCAGCTTCTGCTCTCAATCCTACAATAATGTAACCCAAGATGGGTCTAGAGAACACAAGCTGACAGGTGATATATGCTTCCTATTTTGCTGTTCATATAACCATTAACAATAACTGCAATAGAGCACATGAATGATAATGACCAGACACTCACTGAACTGGAAAATCCAATATTCTTTACCAAGGTGAAGGGGGGGTGGGAGTGGATCTATTAAAAATTTGTGCCTCAACTAATATGTGGGATGTCAGCTTAGTAAACAATGTGCCCATAAAGTGTTTGTTTATTCCTTATCAATTGCAATGATCTTATTGGGATGGTGGTGGCAGCAGTAGTAGTAATAATAATAATAAAAAATATAATTTAACAGAATGAGTGAAAAGAATCACTGTTATAATGTAAACAGGCTGAAACTTTTCTATCTCTGTGCTCTCTAAAAAAAGTGTGAAAAAAAAAAAATTACAACCTGAATCAGAGTTTTTTTAGTCAGACTCCTATCATTCAACCAGGCCCTGACTTCATTTATGCAAGTGCACCAAATTACAAACTCATAAGCTTTGCATTTCTTCTTGCCCTTAAGGCAAATATCAGGGGTGTACCCTTCAGTAAAGCTGCTCTGATGACCAGAGCTCCATTGAAGTGGTGCCATCCCTGCTGCAGCCAGGGGTGAGCGATGCCCTGGCAGGGCTGGGTTATCTCCTCCCAGGGACCACTGCAGGGCACTGATGTCAGCGCTGACCAAAGCACCAGGAAGGGACACCCAAGGGTTTCACAGGTTTGGCACATTAAGGTCCACATTCCTCGTCACAGTGAGGCCAAAGGTTTACATTTTCTCACCAAAAGCAAAGAACAGTGTTTTTTTAAATATAGTTTAACTCAGTATTATAAAACAGGGAGTGATATTTTAATAAATTCATTCAGAGCAGCATTAAGCCACTCAGGTATGGCCATGCATTTACCAAGTGAAAACAGGACAAATAAATCCTCTGGAAGAAAACCTCTATATGGAATTTTCTAAAAAAAAAAGAAAAATACTTTTATGTTTTGTCATAGCTGAACAGAAACTAAAGAATTACAATAATTCCACTAAAACAGAGCTGCTGTTCTGTAAAACATGTATCCTTAAACACAAACATAATTAACTGCTTTTCAGCACTCACTGAAGCCTGAAAGGATCCTATAATCCCTTTAAGTGGGTAGAATGAAGCAAATTTTCATCAAAATTGAAAATATTAAATGAATTTATAAGGTAATTTGTTGGAAATTCGGACTTTTTAGAAGGATTACAGGTGCATTGGTACAAAATTAGGAAAAGAGCCTTTTTTAATCACTGCTTTTAAAAGTCTTGCTTTCCATTTTGTGTTTCAACATATGACAGTTTAGTATATAAAAGCTGTCCTTAAAACACTTCAGTCACACAAACTCTCTCTTCCACAATCCATTATCTCATAAAAGAAATGTCATAAATCCAGAAGTGAAAATAGCATCAGCAACTTGTTAGGGTGAGCAATGTTCACTGAAGGAATCCTGATGAAGACAGTTATTTCCCTTTGAAATTGCTGGAATGATGAGGAGTTGCAGTCATAACTGGTAAAAACGGCCTCAAAGCTGATCAATAATAAAGAACTTTGAAGTAAATTAATCTGAGATCTGCTACCACTTTTGTTGCCTTGTTTCTGTAGCTTTAAATTGCCACCAAGTATAAAGTATTCCTTTTTGCTCTAGAGAATTTTTTACTGCTTAAACTGATTAAACATGGTATTTCATCAGTCTTTACAATATGTTCAAAGGAATATCTGAAACCGTGGCTAATTTTACAATAAAAATGTTGAAAATCATCCTTTTACACTGGAATCATTCTTACTGAGCCTAATGATATTAATGACACAGTCAGAGAGATGCATTCTATAGAATTATGTGTTGATAAGGATAATATTTAGTAAATCACATCAGATAGTCTCCAACAACTAACATTCTTTTTCACTCATCAGGCTGGAAAAATCCATTTCTTAATGGGGTGTAATGATCCAGTAAAACCAATGTGAAGCTGATGGTCAAGAGATCTCAGGAAACCTGAGAAGAGCAGACCCAGGACAAGGCTCAGCACCAGATGAACGCTGAGATCCTGCAGCAGAATAACTCCACTAAACATTGTGTGTGCTGGCCTCTCCAGGATGCAAACATTTCACTTGTAATTAATGAATAAAGGTGCAGAACACCCAGGCAGCCACATCAGAACTACCACAGGCTCTGCAGCACTGCAGTCAAGCAGCAGATGAAGGACAGGGATCTCCTCTCGTGCTCAGACAATGCTGAAGGGACCAAACTACACAAGTGCATTTGCAGAATTAGCTCCTCAAATGTGACTGTCCCTCGAAGGCTGCAGCCAACTGCACCTCACACAGCTCCCATGTGGCACCCTCAAAGCCAAAGTAACAGAATCCTCAGGTGCCACTCATGGCAAACACTTTATCAGCCACTGTCTGCTGCTTGTAAAGAATTTCAAAGTGCAAGGGGAACTCCACAAGAGCAGAGGCAGCTTTGGACCAGCAGGTTGATTTCTTCATATGTGAAATTAGTTAAGATCATTAATCATTTTTCAGAGTCTAAATGTGACTAGGAAATTATAATGGGTAGCTCACACACAATTCTGTAAATGTGTAAGAACTTACTTTAATATATATATAATATGTAAACCAAATATTTAAATAAAAACACAGTGTAGAAGGAGGCAACTAGAGCACTGAGAGTGATGACAGCTGCCTGTACTTCAGCAGAGGCAGGAACTCAACACCCTGAATGTGGAGAATGGGGTTTGTGACTGTGGGTAAAAAGCACAGCACTGAACAGCAACAGAGAAGGTTTCTGTAGCCCAGCACCTTCCCCAGTCCAACTTCTGACTGCTCCAAGTTCATCAAGTACATTCCAAAGAACTGCACTTGCAGAAAAAAAACAATCAAAAATGCGAGTCAGGATTTCTGACAGCTCAAAAAAACCACTGAAAAACTGCATTTGTGTTTGTGAAACCCCTGAATATTAAAAGGCAGCAGTGTAAAAGCTCCGAGAGACACTAAACAACCTTGACTCTGGAAGTGCCCCAGGACTTTTGGATGAGGATTTCCATGCCCACCTCCCCAGATTTCAGCCTTCCACCACCATTTTACCCATGGTCTCAGCTCGGTACTCTACAAAGCAGCAGCTCTTGTTCTAATCACCTTGTTTCTTTGCACGTTATTCTAGGACCTAAAAAAGGACTATTAGGTTTTTCAACAAGATGAAATAACAATTCTTCATTCCAAAAATAATAATCACAATGATCTATCATCAATGACTACTTAAGTCACCTTCCTTTGCTACAACATCCAGAAAATGCTGCCTCTTTGTGGATGTTTCAAACCTTTAGAAAAGATAAGAGCCTACATATATTTAACTTTCCTTAACTCTCATTTCTGAATTAGATGCCTAAAAAAAGGGTTCGCAATCCATGTTTGTAGGCATTGAACATTACAATGATGAAAAATTATTTACTTTGTGTGTTCATAAATCACTGAGTTCAATTTTTGTAGGTTCTTTTATTTTACTCACAAGTCAGTTGCAGGCTTATTAATGACCACAGAAACCACACTGAATAAAAAGCCATGGATATGACATAAATATAAATGTTTCAAGGAAAAAGAAATTGGTAAAATGACAATCTACAACACTAAAAAGGAGTATTTTTTTTAATCTACTATAGAATAGGCCATATGTTTTTATCCTCCACTGAAATTTTAGCAACCATGGACACCTTAGTTAACTGCTGTTATAGTTTTACAAATACACACTTCAAAAGAGAAATTATTTGCTCGTTTGAAACTAGGAAAAAATATTTCCAACTCCACATCCAGCAATATCAGATAGGTTCAAGCTCAGAGAGAGCAAGTCGACTTGAATGGAAGTTATTCAGAAAATGGTATTTTGGCTGATTGAGAACATTGGTACTTGAAAATTAAGGACATTGCAAGGTGCTGGTGATAACACACAAACATCCTGAGCTGAGATGCAGAACTGGGCATGTTCATCCATGAGAAGAGCTGTCCCACAGTGCAGACAGGCCTTGATCTGGGCTCAAGGCAGGAAAACAAATGTATGTGCAGCCAATGTTAGAGTAATAACAGTGGGGTTTCAAAGCTGTGTTTTAATGCAATAGAGAAAAAAAGAGGAAAAGCAAGATATTCTGGTTTATGTTTGGATAGGGAAATTGTCAGTTGAGAGAAGGAGATAACAGAAGGCCCTGTAGAGAATTGTAAGAACTGCTATCCCTGCAAGCTTAAGATAGGCTGGGGGAGATGGGGAAACAGGTCTCCTGGCTTGGGAGTGATAACCTAAAACCAGAGCTGTTCCCATATTCTTCAAAAGAAGTACTTTGAATAAGAAAGAAATCCCAGCAATGCTATTACTGTCATCTCTACCTGCTGTCATGGGGCACTGACCAACACAAACACAAAACAAAAGTCACTCCAAGGCCATGCTCCAAGGGCTTACATTGCAAATATCACCCTGAACAACCACAAAGACAAACAAAAGGAATTAAATGAACTCACCAAATTCATAATGATTATAACAAAGGTCCCTTTCTTGGGTTAGTGAGGCTTCTCTGCAGTCCTTGCTTATCCTAGGAGTTCTTTTCTAACCCTGCCTGGTCATTTGGGGAGAGGCAGAGCTGACAGCAGAGGAGACAGACAGGCACCTCCTGGGGGAGAATAAAATGAGCACACACTTCAACAGCACACATTCCCAGGTGTGCAGCTCCCAGCTGGAGCAAAACAAAAACCTCAGCTGTTTAAATATCTGAGCAGCTGTGTGGCTCCATGAATGCTGGAGGTCCCTCAGCTAAGAAAAGTGCACCCCGAGGTCTGGTTGTTGGGTAACGCTGCAAGGCTGCAGCTTTAGGCAACTGATGGTATGGCAAGAAAATCAGTTTGACCAATTGTCTGGTGAAATCCTAGAGAATTCAAAAATATTGCAAAGATTTCAGCATATCCACTGGAAAGGAAGACTTATAATCATCCTCTGGTTCCAAGGAGCTGAAAAGAGGTGACAGGGACATCCAAGGATCTGTGAGTGTGACTTCCAGGGTGAGAGGCACCACAGCTCTACAGCAGCACAGAAGGCCAGAGAACACCTTTCTGGTACTGCAGAACAGGGAGAGCAGAACACTGGAAGGAATTCAGTGCAATTGGGAACTCCCCAGCTATTTCTGCTCTCTCAGAAATGCAAGGGTGCTTCTGAACACTGCACATCAGCAAACCCTTATCTCCATCAGCCCTGGTGCTCTGCTCTGTCTGCAAGGCACTACACTCCCCCTTCAACAGCTTCTCTGGGGGCACTCATTTCCCCCTTTGCTAAAACATCTCCCCCAGGCAGGAGAGGCTCCCCAGCCAGGGCAAGGTGTGTGTAATCCAGCACCTAACACAGCTCAGCACACGCTGCTTGCTGCAACTGGGCTTGCTCCAAGCCAGCAGCACTCAGAGTAAATCATCCAGAGGACAAACAAATCAGCCAGAAAATAACTTACAGCAGCTTTGTGACTTTTTTTTTCCCCCACCCTTTACACGTGGAAAATAGCTGAACAGTAGAGAACTAAATTAGCTGTAATTTGAAATATTATGTGAATAATACCTCTAAGATCTTTTATTTCAAGAAGAAACATGTCAGAAAATTTTAGTGCATACATTTTCAACAATCCTCAGCATGGTGTATTAAAAAGGCACAGTGAAAGCTAAAAATTCAGTACACACTGAACACCCACCACAGTGTTTGAATTTGGGAATATATGGCCACAGCAAGGCAGAACAAAGGTATGCTTCCAGCAAACAGCTCTGTTTTCTAAGAGTCACTGGGGTTTTTTTTAATTATGCATTAATATTTTGCAGCAAAACCAACAGCTGCTTCTGATTACTGTCATGAGAAGTAGTTTTCTAAAATTAATGATACTTCAACCCAAAAGACATAACTGTGCCATTAATATAACTTGTGCCTAAAGTCATTAATATTTCAAGTGTGAGCACAGAATTCCAAGACCACAGAACTGAACTGGAAATTGATGTGTCACACAGTCTAAAAAATAATAATGTTAGATTTGTAGAGCAATGAAAACACAGAGGAAACAACATGAAAAACTGGATGTTTACCTGCCCTTGTGTTTGTAATTCCTGTGACTCACCAGGGCCCCAAAGATGCAGGGAGAAGTCGTGTCCATTGCACCTGGCTGATCTCCCCCTCTGCTCAGCCATAAATGAGGTGATGCTGGTGCCAGTGCAGCTGCTGCTGGGAGATTTAGAGCAGCAGGTTTCTTTTGGGAATATTTTCTAGCTATAAATACAACTGTGAGAGGGAAAACTCTCTTGAAAGGTAATTGAAGATAAATACTAAGAGATATGAAAAGAAGCTGTCCTTAGCAATGGGGCTGGGTGGAGCACACAATGAGAAAAAAGACAAGCATGGCTCTTGCCATCTGGGGGACAAATATTTCAATTATTTGGAAATATAACTGAATTTAAAAGAAATAACTCCCTTGATATTTAAGTTTAGGTGAAGAATATTTCAAGTTCGAAAGGAAGACATTGCACCAGTGAAAATGAATTAAACCCACAGGTATTCATTAACTATATACATCAATTTCCAAGTCACTGCTCAACTTTCACAGCTAAAATAATTTGAGAAGCTTGTTTATTACCCTATACAGCATAATTAATATATTGCCTTATTTAAACAGTGAAGAAATGAAAGAAAAATTCACATTTCATGGTTTTTTTGATTCAAATATTAAATAAATTCACCACATAAAAGTACAGTGTGATTGAGTGTGACTGAGCATGTTATTATGCAATGCAAATGTGCAAATATAAACCATCATAAGCTCTAGGACAATCATAAGCTAAAAAAAAAAGGAATCTGATTAACTGCTTATTATCTACAAATCTAGCTAAGTTTTTGTATATTAAATTAGCCCCCACACTTAGTTAAGATTTTATATGCATTACCTTATTTTTCTTATTGGAATAAAGTGGTAGGAAATATTGCTAGAACCCTTCTCTAGAAAAGCAAGTAAAAAGTAGAGATTCAAAACAAGTTTAAACCAAGAAAATAACTGAATACAAATTCACTTTGCTGATACAATTGTGTGTATTCTGAGCCCTTGTTAGTATGATAAGACAGTTAACATTTTTCACTGTTCCAAATTATTGAAAGACTGAGTTTAATTTTTTCTTCTTCATGTCTCATTAAAGTTCATGTCTCATAAAATGTTCTCAGTCTTTTAGTAGCTTAATAAAATATTTAGGTATCTTCTCATTAGCAAGAAGATGAGTATAAAAACATACCTGCCAGAATACTAATCTCGAGATATCCCAGTTCAAATACTTATTTTTGCTTGCAGAGAACAATAACCTTCTGGGCTAACAAAACCAGGTCTGCCAAAGCAAGGTCAGAGTCTATTCCAAAGCCATCACTCCTACCAAAAGTCATCCTTTTCCCTTGGTATATAAAGGTCCAAAAGTGTGTGACTGCTCAGTCCAAAAACAGATTAAGCTAAAGACAAAATGTGCTTCTACTCAAAAATGAAAAATATTAGGTATAGGCTGAACTAAGATAATCACTGGACTTAAGAGGTTTCTACCCTAAACTTAGAGTGCATGTACATTCAAAAAGCTCTAGAATTTTGGGTTAGGAACTACCCCAATCTTCAAAACATAATGCAAAAGCAACATTAATTACACAAAACCAGAATCTGCTAGTTTGCTTTTTGCTTTGCCATGAAACCTTTCAGAGTGGAGTTCTCACTTAAATATAACAGAGCTGCGTCAGGAGAAAAAGTATTGCTCAGTTAAAACCAACAGGATAATTTTCTGGTGATTGTTTCTGCACTGATTCACTCCAATTCTTTCATAGCGTAACAACTACTTGAGAGACAAAGTCTCAGAGGTTTTGTGGAAGGCTTGATTAGGATTTTTCCAGTGGCTTTTGGTGGCTGACACCAGTGTCCCTCTCAAAACACCTCACTGAGAGCTCCCAGCTTTCACTGCACTCTTGCCAGTTAAGGTTTCCCAGAGCCAGAAATGTGTTTCTGATCCACCAGCCCTGCAAGGAGGAGAGGGAGACACTTCCTTCAGAACAATAAACAGCAAGTTGACCAGAAAACTCTTCTGGGATTCTGAAGGAATATATTCAAATCCTCACTGTGCCTGATTCATACACCGTATGAATGTATGGATCAGTCTGTGAATTCACACACTTCAATCTTCTGTATCCAAAATCAATATCACACTCTGAGGCTAGATCTCTCTGGTGACACTAATTTGTTGTGTTGATTTGAGTTTATAAAAAAAAATTTAAAAGGTTTACTTTAACAGATATGACAAAAATAGGTAGGTTTTACATGAACGAGAATATTATTTATAGCCGTGTTTAATTCAGTAGTTTAATGCAAATATTAAGGAAAAATAGTCTAAAGCAAAAAGGGAATTAATTTAATTGTAATTACACTTCCCTCTTATACAAAAGATTAGTCACAAACGCGGTCAAAGTCAGAGGGACGGGAATGCAAATGGATAACTTAGAGCTGAACACTGGATTTGCAGAGCATTCCTGTTTACATTTCTAATCCAAGAGAAAGAAATAAATGATTTACAAATTGCCAAAAGCCTGGAAAGTAATCCTTGTTGGCAATGGAGCCAGAAGGATGAGCAGAGCCCACAGCTCCAGCCCGTATCCAGGCTGGCCCCCGAGCAGGGATGCGGGGCAGGACCGCGGCTGAGGAGGCAAACAGAGCTGTAAATAAAGGCAAGGAACGCCCCGCACCCCGCCCACGGCCCGAAACAATCACCGGGGCCCCGCAGCGTGGTTCGGGACTGATCAGCACTAATCCCCAGCCTTCCCCAGCAGCCAAAGCCTGGCTCAAGCACAGTGGGATTCATGTATCGCCAACTCCATTAGCTCGGGCTCATTTCAGTCCACCGTGTCGGAGCAACAATCCTGCCACTAATCCCATCAAGGGGATTTTTTAATTTTTTTTTTTTTTTTAAATTCCATCTCTCACCGACTCAGATAGCAGAATCAAATACTGAATAATACATTCAATGAGTTACTTAATTAGCTGGGTGAAGGTGAAACAGAAACAGCTGAGTCAAATAATGAGATGTCAAGCACAGCAGCTCAGACCACAGAGGGATTTGGAAGAATTCTTCCTGACAGAAAGGGAAACACAGTACTTTTCCAAGACAGAATACTAAGGGATGCAATCTTTCCATTTCAGTCCCTCCAAAAATACCAGTTGGAGGAAAATACCAAAGTGAACTGACAAAAACAAGGAGAGTAGCAATCACTCACATTACAGCAAGCATCATTAAATAAATCATAGGCAATTAACAAGTTAACACTGGTTTGAAACAAAGCAAAAAAAATCCCCAAACCAACCAACCAAAACAACAAAACACACACACAAAAACCCACAAATAAAACATTTCCTAGAAAAATTAAGTAGAGAATACAAAACTGTTGTAATGTAGGATGATGATCAAGCAAGTAAGTTTATCCCCATTTAAGAAGAGGTTGCATTCTCCTATATATCATATAGCTAAACAAAAACTTCACTGATCTATTAATTAAATCTATTTCATTCTCCCCATTGCAATCCAGAGCAGGTCTGTTTTTCTGCCCTTAGCATTTGTTGAGGACTCTTGTAATCAGACAAAATTGCAGTCAAAACTGGCTAATGAATCCTTGCTTTATTTCTGTGTTTGGACAAGCAGCTGGATTTATCCCTGCTCTGCAGTCTCCAAGGGATGATTTTGCCAGTATAAAGGAGCATAACATTACATTTTGGCCCATGCAAGTTTCCAGGGGACTCTGCCAGAGACCCTGGGTACTGGCAGAAATTCAAAGCACTTCTTTCCAATGGAGCTAAACAGAGAGACTGTACTTATTCAGAAAAATAACAAGGTTTAAAAACTGTCATTGTTTCAAAATCGTTGAGTTGCAACTCAAAACAAACATGTGGTCTTAAAGCCCAACTGGAAACCTGCAAGATAAACAGAGAAGAAGGTTTGTCCCCTGACTAACTCCTCCTCACAAGAGCACAAGCTATGTAGTAATTGTTGTATTTTTAATTTTCACCAAATCCATTGGATCCAGCCAATACAGGCATATCCCTGCACTATCCTGTATAAATAAGATCAGCCATCCTTGCCAAAAGTGACTTCACAGTCAAAAGTAAGCAAAAGTGAGAAAAAAAAATACAAAGGTGCAAAAGAAGCGAAGGCGTCCCGTGGGATATGGGATTCATCAATCAGGCAAGGCAGAAGCCAGTAAAGAGTTGTTTAAAACCCAGGAGAAGCAGCATGTCTATCTCATACCCATCTGAACACCCAAACTGGTGTTCCACAACTGACAAGCTCCACAACAACTTTACTCAGCCACAGTAGGTACTAACCCACAGGTCAGCCCCAGCACTGAAGTGAACAGCAGGGATAATGTGACTTTTCTGCAATGACAGCTTCACAAATCCAGCCTTTCTGGAGTTGGTTCAGTCTGATTCTCCCACGCTGCACCCACACACAGGTCTCAGTTTCAAAAATATGCCTTAAATTTGCCTTTTTTTTTCTTTTTTTCTCTCATTAAGTGCATCAGAAATATTAAAATATCTTTATCCTGAAAAACTTAATCCATCTATTCCATTGCAAAACATTCCATCAACTCTCCATGATGCCAGACTAACAGAAAAGGTTATGGGACCTTCTGGCTTGAGTCTTGTTCTCGTAGCAAATACTTCCAAAAAGAGAAATAACTTCATATACACAATCTATGTATTATTTGCATTGCAGCCACAGAACAGTTCATCACATACAAATAGTAAATATAAATGTAAACCTAATTGTTTTACCTTCCAAAACATAGGAATAGAAGAACAGAGTTTAGTAAAATCTGGATTTATTCTTCTTCTTTTTCATTGATGGGTTATTCCTGCTATCATTTTTTTTAAAATACCTTCAAGATTTATTTCCAAATATTAAATCACTAAAAAAGTCTCAGAAACAGCCATCTTAAAACATTGGAACTTGGAACATCTTGTACTTCAGAGCTGATTTTTTTTTCCTCTCCCATTCATATTGGATATCTATAAATGTCTAAAATCCAAAACTGCTGCCTTAATAGATCTGCCTTTAATGAGCCACACAACTGATCCAGGCTGCAGCACTGCACATAATGCAGCACTGATGTGGAGTCTCAGCAGCACCATCCTTAGGATTTCCAGATGCCAGGGCAAATGCCAGGCACCCTGAACTTTCAAACATTTGGCACGAAACTTTAGGAAGAAAAAAAAAATCAGAGCTGCAAAAGAAGCATAAAAATATTATTTACTGCAAAAAGCAGTAACATTGACAGGCACCATATTAGAAGCTGAGCACTACAATTCAGGTTACAGCATCTCCCTAAATGACCACAAAATTTTATTAGTAAAAGTCAAGACCATTTTATATGAAGGACTGCATAATGGTGAATTTGGGGTTGGTTTTTGCCTCCTCCTTAAAGCCAAGAACATTCCCAGCTGCAGTGTTCAGCTAGCTGGAAGAGCCCAGTGCTGGGGAACATTCCCTTGCTCCTGCCATCACCACAAGAACCTGAAGTTGTGTTTAATTCATGGTGTCACGTTCTGCAAGGACATTCCCACATATGCAGAGTCAAAAAAGGATGTCAAGAATACAGTGCAGGTATTCCATACTGTAGCCTTTAGGCTTAAAGGAAATGACTTTTGATTAGACTCATAAATTCCTGAACGTGTGGCTCCTGCAGCTGTCGGGAGTTATCAGATAACACAAACTTTACATGCAATCAGAACTAATTCCTGCACAGGGCTACTGCTGTAAAGGCTGCAACAACAATGGCAGACATATCATTAAATGGGCAAACCTAGAAATATAATTAAATTAACTGATAATCATCTCTCTTCTTCTATCCAGACTCTAATTTAATGCACTTGCAAATGTAATGAGGTTCACTGAATTGAAAAATACTGTGGAAATAACAGAAACAAGATTAAATTAATTGCACGACATACTGATAAGAAAGCCTGCTTCAAATTATGTGAAGCACATTTCTAAAAGCCATTAAATGGCCAGTCACATATCATGCACCTTGATGACAAATAACACGTTTAAATTATTTTTTCACTAACTGGAATATCTGTTGTGTTTCCTATAACCATATGCTAATTGGTTGGTGCTCTCTCATCTTCAGGTAAATAAACATGTGAAAAACACTTGGGCAGTGAAAAATTAAAATCTGGCCAACAACCAAAAACATTTCTGCTCCAATCATTTTCATGTGATTCACACTACAGAATTTGAGAGGAAGACATGCTAAACACATTTATACCTTGCAGCAGCTTGGGTGAAAAATTATGTTTTCTTGCCTAAGAAACCACAATTTAAATTTCCACAAACAGGAATGAAGCATTCATTCTGAAGAGAAAATACCCAACTCTCAGTTGTGCCTGGAAGTGCTCTGGACAATGCAGCATCTCTGAAGCACCATCAAACATATGGAGCAACCATCCCTTTTTATTAATTTTTTTTTTTCTTTAAAAGAACCCTGAACAAGACTTCCACCATCTCTCTAGGTACCCTGTGAAAATACTCGACCCCATTTGATGCTTTAATTCAAGAAACAAGAAAATCCTCATATAAAAACACAATAGAGGGTTCAGATAGTTTATTTGAAAGGAAACATTGTCTGGTATGTGCCAGTAGACCAAAATTTCAAACACTAGTGGGAGCTACAAGGCATGCAATGCCAAGGATTTCAGCAGAATCCTGTCAAGTAATTCCAAATTTCTGTTTCCTTACACCAAGATTAACAACAAAGGATTTGCATTAACATCCAGTGTCGAGCCACTTAAGCCCACATTCCCCTGACACTCCTGACACATTCTAGAGGGCAAACAGAGGGATGGAACCAGAGCTCCTTGTTTCAACAGTGAGAAGCAGACAATGGCAACTCCCAAGTCAGATTTATGAGCAGCAGTGTGCTGCAGTGACAAGAGGAATACAAAATCACAGCTGGCCAAGACAATCCTGAGCTGGAGAGCAAAGGAGAAGGGAGAGAAATGTCGAGAAATTGTGTATTAAATCACAGGCCATCAGCCTTTAATAGCAGGGCAATTGGGTCCTAACCCAAAAGAAGGTCAAGCAGACACTCTGAAGAAGGTGAGAATTCCACTAATGTCAGCTCAGCTGATGAAATGGAAGCCAAGCAATGAAAAGGCTCAAAAGGCAGAAAATTCTGATGACACAAAGCTTCCCTCACATTTTTGTTCTTTCAAAGGCATTTGTAGAAAATTTCCCAAAAGCTGCAGAATCATTTTTCTCCCACACTGGGTTCATCTGAGCTGGCTCTCAGCATTTGCAAGGCAGCTCTGCCAGGCTGGGTATCCTCCACTGCTCACTGAGACAGGGCTGTCCTGAGCAGGCTCCTTCTCTGAGGGTACTGCACAGAACTTGAAATAGCCAGAGAAGACAGCATGCTTAATACACTTGAACTTAAATTTCCTCCTGTTTGTATTGTTATAATCCCTTCTTAATTTGGGACCTTTAAAGATATTTTACTAAGTATTTATATAGAATTCTATCACATTTTTCTAGCTTCTGTGTTTTTCTAAACAATCAGTTAAATTATGAGCTTTAATGAAGATCATTCTCAGGACTTTCTGTAGTAAAATTGGTCATTATTCACTAAATGTTCAATTCTTAAGGAAGAGAAATTGTGAAATTAGAGGTGTGTGGATGGATGTACTTGGGGAGAATTCCAGGAGGGTTTATGCAGTTATAAATAATGCTTCAAAAGGGAAACTCACTGTTTATACTGCATCTATGTCTTGTTACATATGAAAAACAAGCATTATTCCAGGAACAGATGGTTTGTCAAGGTGGCCATATATGATTTTATTTTCTATTTTCAACATGTCTTCAGTATAACTTTAGTTCCAAAAAGATCTGGTCCTAAGATCCATTAAACACTGGCAACAGAGTAGAAATTGGTGTTAATTAGCCTGGCCTCCTCCCAAAACTCTACCAATTAAACAAGTGTTTAGTGCTATTAAGCTTACACGTTATAAATCTTTATCTGCATAACAGTGTTATGAAATGGAAGAGGAGGAAAGCAGGAGAGTATGGAAAAAGTAAGTAAAAAAAATTAAAAATAGCTGAAATGTTAAAAAGAAGGAAAATCAGCTTTTTCCTCTTCTTCCCTTCTGAGTTTATGAGCACAAATAGGCATTTTTTAAAAACTCACAACTCTGTGTGAGATTAATATCACATTTTATAGGGTTCAAAATAAATTTTACACATCATGAAACAGGGCAGACAAAAGTGAATTCTCAAAGGGTGATTTCCCTACACTGTCTCACCTGTTGGTTGTGCCATTTATAACCTGAGGTAGTAAAGCTGGGAGAGGGAGAGGGGTGGAGGGGGGAGAAAAGCTTTCTAATCTACTTCAAGATAAAAATAAAGTTTGGAAACTTGTATGAGAAACAGAATTCTAATGCAGAGCACTGAAATGAATCACTAAACACAGAACAGTTTTACATTCAGCAGGTCAGTTGTCTGAACAGAGCTTTGTGCTTTGAAGTGTTGGCTCAGACCAGTGTCCCACCCAGTTCAGCCTCTCATCTCTCCCTGTGCTCATTCCACGTGCCTCAAAGACAGAACAAGTGGCCTCTGTTCCCCACACCTATTTCATGTCTAAAAATCAATTACAACTAACCTACTGCTGGGATAAAATGCTTATTTACAGGTACTTAAATATCTATGCAAGTGATTACAGGAAAAATCAATCATAACATATTTCTGAGCAGAAGGAAAGTGCCTTTTTAAAAAAGTTCAAAGCTCTACAAGTACCTCCAAACCCAGTGATTCCACAGCCTCTCTAGACCCTTGCTCTGGGCTCTGTGCAACCTATTTGTCACCAATGTTTTCTTAATGTCTGGAAAGAGTCTCCTGTGTTGCAGCCTGTGCCCATTATCCCTTCACTGCACTTCCATGGAGTCTGGCTCCATCTTTTGTGCACATTTAACTGGTTAATAAAGTACCAGTGTGCCCCTCCAAACAGACTCAGTTCTCCCTGCACCTCTTCATGTGTCCTTGACAGCAGCAAGTGCACAGAGAGATCCAGACCAAGCCCCCACCCAGCTCCCTGCCCAGCTCAAGCTCTGTGCAAGGGGGATATAAAACCAGCTCGTGCTCCTCTCCCACTCTGGGACAGCCACTGGAATTTCAGTTTTTCCTTTGGCAGGCTGGGTAATCAGTCAGGGAAAGGAAGCCTTGATGAAGATGACAGATGCACTGCAGGAGCAGGAGCAGTGGCAAAGGCAGCAGGGGTAGAAGGTGACAAATTGCATTACAGCAACAGTGGCTCTCCCAGGCCTTGATTAGTCTGTGCTGGCTTCTCTGCCAGATACATCATGGCCAGAACTGGTCAGAGGGTAAATTTGTACGAGAACAGGAAATAATTGCCTAACAATAACAACATAATGGTCACCTCAGTTTTTAAAGATGATGAAATATCCCTATCCAGCTGGAGAGAAGATAATTTTTGGCTAACATTCAGGAAGCAAATGTTAGTTATGCTGGACCAGCAGAGAGGGGATGAACGGCCAATCTAATCACTGGCAGCTCTTTTCCTCACACATCTAATAAAGGGGCATTTTGCACATGGCATATTTTTGATAAACTGGAGGTGAAAATGCAAGACAGGAATTTGCTAAAGGAGCAGGAAAAAGGGTGTTTTGCATAATCACTTTTAATAGGTGTAGGAAAATAAATGGAGGAAAGGTGAGGAGGATTTTAAGCACGTTAAGTGACTTGCAGCTGGGGTGTAGAACACATACATCATACTGATTGTTGCTCAGTCTTGAGTGCTTGACAAGCAGAACATCTGTGTTTAGATAACACAGTCCTGGATAGACCATTCCAACACGCTTGGGAATCCTGCCCTGCTGTGGGAAGGATCAAAGCACAGGGTGAAGTACATCTGTGTGTGTCCCTGGGACACAGGTGTCAACAGCAGGTTCAGTGATCCTCCTGCAAGGACCTGCTGTGTGGGACCTGCCTTCCCACTTGGGTGTGTCTGGCCTGGTGCTGCCTTGGGAATCCCTCAGGCTGCATCAGAATGAAAACAAATTTAGTCTTTGCAATTCACCTGTGGGTTTGTGGCTGTTCCTGAGTCCTGCCTGTGTCAGCTCACACACTAAGTGATAAAACACCTCCTCCTGCCAAAGCTCTTGTTTCTCTGCAGGAGCACAGGAGGACCCACCTCCTGCATGGACAGGTCCATAGCTGGACGAGCAAAGGAGGTAAAGAGGCATTTAAATGACCAATACAACTGTGCAACCAGGAGTCCACCCTCACTCAAGTCAATGGGAAGAATTTTTTTGGGAACTGAAAGGATAAACTCAAAAAAGCCATTCTGAGGAAACTTAAACCCCAGAGGACCCTCCTGTGAGGTGATGTTCCTCCCACTCCAGGTTCTGTTCTGAGGGAGGAATACACAGCACTGGCCACAGGAGCAGCACTGCTGGAACCTGCTCGGGGATCTCTGCTCTCTTACAAGTCAGAGAATCATTTCACTTTCAAGTCAGGGAGTCTAATGCACAGTTCAGTGGATAAGCAGAAAGACAAGGACAACTGGAAAGGTCACTGCAATAATTAGAACTTACACCTCATGAATTACGGAGTGACTTTCCTTCTCTATTTCTTGAAATGATAAGCACTCCTTGGTGTGACTGGTGGTGAAACTGTGGGAAAGAACCCCAGCCCACCACCCCAGGCAGATTCAGGGGTCAGTGTAGCTCCACACTGACAGTGGAGCTGCACTGGATGAGCCTGAGCCCTTCCCAGGGGTGCCAGTGCTCCAGGAGCAGCTCCAGCGTGGCCCTGCACAAGCCACAGCTCCTGGAGGGCACCGCTCCAGGCTGGAGCCCAGCTGGGGCCGTCCTGAGCCCCAGGGAGCTGCAGGGGCTCTGCCCCCGCAGTGTAGCCCCTCCTGCTCTCCCAGGGCTGGGCTCACCCTGTTTCCTCACAGCTGGGCAGCATTTCATCCTTCCTGCCACACGAGGTGTCCCCAGGGTGTCCCCAGCCCGGCTGAGGCTCAGTGGTGCCCAGGGACCCCCGGGGCCAGACCCTGGCAGGGACACCCAGAGCTGATAAAACCTCCAGCTGCACCCACGAAATGTGATGGGAATAACAGAGGCCATACTGCCTTTAATATGCAGCCAACACGTGCCCAAAAAACAAACATAAACCCAAGGAAGACCCGTCAAAGCATCATAAAAGGTTATTTTCTTGCCCAATGTACCCAGGTCAGGTACCCACCATGTGCCAGGCCCCCAAGATGCAGCCCCTTCTCAGCTTTCACAAAAAACACCATCTCAAAACACGTGTTTTTTTCCTTGGTACTACCATTCTTTTCACAAACCTGACAGCCAAGCACATCACACACAGAACAAAGACACCTCAGGAGAGGTGGGGGAAAGCTGGGGTGGAAAGCTTGTGAATACAGCCTGCAATAAATCTAATGCTTACATACCCCAAACCATGCACAATTAGGAGGGGTAATAAGGAATTCCAGTTGCAGGACAGGATTATTTGTGCTCAGTATTTATCACAGGATGATATCAAGCTCATAAAAGACTGGGCTTATGAGAGCAATGCTGTAAATATTTTTTTCCATCATTTCTTCAACACCCAACAACAAAAAATCAGCTTATGTAAATATCAACCTGCATCCTAAATTAAAGAGCAGTTGGAAAATCTCAGTTTTTAGAGAATTGTTTTAAAAATGTCTTTTCCCCCTCTGATCTGTCAGGTTACCATGGGATTTACCAGAACTCTTAATTTATGGAGATGTTTTCATTCTGTGTGTGAAAGCATGCATGTAAATACATTCTTGTCACATTAAATTCTAATTGCTAAGTTCAGAAGTGGATTGAGGAGAATACTTAAATACAATCAGTGTATTTCTCAACTGATTTTCCAAATCAGATTATGCTTTCTGCAAAGGACAGAGAACACTCCTTTAAGCCACCGAGGGCCACAAATTCCTCTGTTGTTCCAAAACCCCAGTTTTGAAACTGAAAACCTACAGTTATGAAGCAGTTTTGGTGTGTTTTATTCAATCACCAAAGGAGGAAACAGTTTGTCCCTTTGTGCTGAGAACACATTTGGGCTGTTAATCTCAAACCTATCAGTTCCAAGCAGTGAGGGAAAGTTCAGGGAACAGGTTCTTTATCCCAGCTGCAGTTAAACTGGCTCAGCAATTTAATAACATTCCAGCCTCTGAATGAGCAAATTAGGAAGGCTTCTCTTTTTATGTCCCTTTTTCACTTTTTTTTCTGCTCTGCCCACTATAAATACTTTCAACTATTGTGAAGGCTTAAGTTTATTTGCACTGATGCACCTTGGATTAAAAATGAGAATACAGGACCCTGATTTCAACAAAGCAGCTTCCCAGAAGGAGCTTTCCATCAAGCAGCACTGCTGTATCATAGGAATTATTCTAGAATCCTATGAACTTTGTTCAAAAATGCTTTGGAGATGCAACAGCATGTTCCCCTATAGAAAATGTAGCTGGAAAACTGGCATCACAAGTACCAAAGAGAAAGAAAAACCTTTCTCTCAGCAGTGGAAAGCAACATGGCTCTCTGCCATGAAATACTGAAGGATCCTTTAGGAATTACTCAACAAGTCTGAATGGTCAAGTAACTACTAGAGTATAGATTAGAGATTATACAGAGTATTTGATACTCAGCCTGGCCCCTGCTGACCAAGGGAATATTGTTTATTCTCTTCTAGGCATGTTCTCAGCTAATCTCAAAACATGAGCAACACCCTCCACCTCCTCCTGTCTCGAAAGAAAGGCAAAGCCTACCTGAATTAATCTCTTTCACTCTGTATAATATTGCTGTGGATTGTGTTAGAAAAGATGTAAGTGCTGAAAGACAGATGGAAAAATGCTCAGTAATCACACTTGGACAATGGGCATACTGAGCTCAAATATCCATGTGGCTCTCGTGGTTGTCCCATATATTTAAGAACACAGTGCAACTGCAAGCCTACGTCACACTCAAAATTATAAAGTTCTGTTCTCATTTAACTTAAAGAGGGCCCCTAATCTGTATGGTCAACTTCAATTTAAGTCAAATCTGCTGGTTTACTACTTTCTCTGTCCTCCTTTGTCATATAAATGATATCTTAGAAAACAAAAAGACACAAAAAAGAAACCAAACCCAAAGCAATACCCTATCACACAACTGATTTAGGATTTCATATTCCCATGTTTTAAAAGAACAATATTTACATTCTGACAAGCAATAAAAGCACCAGCAATCAGAAGCTTACTCGGACACATGAAGCATGTAAATGCATGGTCAATCATGGCTCAGAAGTTTTCAAGTATTTATTTCAAGCAGGCAATTATTGTCACCTCCCTGTCTCCAAAACAGCTCTCTTCTAAAATGCCTTTTTCTTATTTCTTCACTGTGAGGTCTTCTGTAAATGCAGCACCTCAGTTGTGTCCCTCAGTTATTATTAATCAAACAAATCATCTCTCTCCATGGACAAACAGTGAATTTGCTCTGATGGAGGTGGCTGTCTCCTCACTTTGTCTTTCCTGTGTATAATGCATCATCACCCATGTCCTTCCACTGAGTGACCCACTGCCACAATGGGGAATTTAAGCCTTGTAACTGCACTGGACTGTAGAAGAAGCTCTGGTTCAGATATTCTGATTTGTCCTCTTAGTCCCACTGCTACTGATTTTCCAAGAATCAGTGACATATTGGTAAGGAATATTAAATGTCCTTCACATCAAATCCCACCATGGAGTCATTACTGATCTCCTGCCCTGCCATATCTATCAACTCTCAAATGACCCAAGTTCCCTGGTCTATCAAATCCACCATTGCTCAAATTAAGACAATGAAGGGCTTTGAGAGAATTCTATCTACATCTTTCAGAGAATATTAATGTGTTGCACTGTGGACCAAGCAAAATAAGTCTTTGAGAGTCAAATGAGAAATTCTAAATCACTCACACAGCACTACAGAAAAAAGGAATCACTGAAAATAACAGCTCCATTTCCAGGCAGAAACTCCTTGTGAAGATGGGATTACTGCTAAAACTTGTAAGACTGATGCCTTCCACACACTTCTGGTACAGCCTTAAAAGCCATGGGATACATCACAACAAGCAGCCTAGAGCAGGAGTTAAATTGGGTTTTGTCTTATACATGTTTGGTTTGATTTCCTTGTGCCAGAATGTGCATAGAAAGGCCACGTGTGAAGGTGTTAAACCATTGTGTGTTTTCAAACCTGATACTCACAACCTGAACTTCTCTAACGCTACCATTTTGATTTTAAAACTGAAATAAATGCAAATATGCATCTTTAAAAGCTTTGAGGATCAAGAAAATATATTAAAAAAATATTAAAACAATGAATGGCAGGGTTTACCTTGTGTTCATCAAATTATCCTTAAACAAGCATGGGTGGATTGAAGGTATCTTGTAAATATCCCACATATTTAGGTTAGACTTTTGCTATGATAATATTCTCTATTAGAAATATAATTCTAGTGTATTTCATGTTCACTGGAAACAGCCCAAGCTCACATCAGCACATGCAGCAGACTCTTCTCTATAGAGAGTGATGGCAGATTTACATTCAAAATGTATTCCAAAACATACTTGAGACATGGGAATCTTCTGAAGCACCTGTTAAGGCCAGGAATTCAAATCTGCTCCCTGTGGCTGAAAAAACAATTTAGTCTTTCTGCAATTCTGGAATAACATTTGCTAAGAAATTAATATTTTCTCTGAAATGACTCAAAAAGAAAATAATACACACTAACAAAACAGATATCAATTTTTTTACTTCTAATCTCAACAGGACCATCTTCAAACCCTAATTTAACCACAGCATAGCAGACACTCCTGGAGTCACTAGAAAACACGTTTTTGCAAAACAGCCTGTTTTCTAAATTAACTCCTCCCAATTTATGAATATACTGTTTTTCTGTAACTTAATGCCTTAATAATTGTCACCACATTACTTTAAGTCCTCAGAAAAAGAATTTAAACTTTATAACCTGGTACAACACATGTAATTCTCCTGGGATTAATGAAAAAAATGTGTAGGTAGTGATTTCATTGTTGTAATAAAAGCCTGTATAAAATGGAATAAGCCAACCCAAGAGAAAGAAGCAGATAACCACCACATACCTTCTAGCCATTCTTTAAATGAGTAAAAGAATAGTTCTAACTCTGGTTTACAACTACTTCAGCCACAAAGATTCTTTAAAAATCAAAACAAAACAAAAGAATCTTGTACATGAACAGGAGCAAACTAAGACACTGCAAAATAATGTGATGTCCATAAAACAAAGGTGAGGCTTGGGAACAGCTTGGACTCTCTGATCTTGGAGGTATTTTCCAACTCCAGTGATTCTACAAATATAAAAGCATGTAAAAAGAATGAGTTATTGATTAGCTCATTCACATTTCGTAATTCATTCATATTGAGAGTTAAACCTGTGCCATCTTCTAACAGAAAAAATGGGGGGGAGAGGGAAGTGTCAAAAATCATTTTTTAAAATTCATCATTGTACCTCAGTCTGATGTTGTGAAAGCTGGCATGAAAAGTGAAATGCAAAGTGTTGATAACAAAGCTGTGAGATCAGGCTATTTTGGTGACATTTGGGGGGGTCTTTTTGCTAATATTTTATGTTGAAACCCTTCAAGAGTTGAAGAACAGCTATTTAATACAAATGACAAAAAACCCTTTAGCAATTAGTGTGTTTACACTGTGCTTTCAAGGAACAACATTTTACAGTAATTGCCTGGTAGGAAGGTTATTTTCCATGCTGCAATTCCAGCTCCATCATAGATTTAATAGATATGCCTGCAACTGTTAAAACCACAACTTTTCCCAATGCTGAATGCACCAGTCAAACCCAGCCAGCTGCAGGAGCAGGCAGTGACACAGATGAAATGTGTGAACGTGAAATTTGCTGTGTGTCCTCCCTCCTCTGAGCTGCTGCTGGGGGCTCCAACAGCCTGCCCCGTGCCCAGGGGGGTGCTGTGCTTGTGGCTTGCAAAGCTTTTACGGTTTTGTAAAAGATTTCATGTCCTAATTTAATTGTCACAGTCCCAGGACTGCTCTGACTCCTTGGAAGCCCTGAGAGGCAGCCCACTCGAATTTCAAGCCTCCAACCATAACCATTGTTGAGCTCTGTCCCACCAGAGAGAGGATTTGATTAGAATTCACTTTTGCTACCACAGCAAACCTAACACTGGTTCAGCCTCTGAGATGCTCAGCTGTGTAAGGGATAATGCTGTTGACTGGCAATAACAACTCAATCAACTTCCCCAGAACAGGGCACCAGCTATGTAGGACAAGCCCAGGCCTGAGAAAACATTTAACTCACACTCTTCTCCAGTGCTTAGCTAGTACTACCCACTGGCTGCTTATAATGCTGTCAGACCCAGAAAAAATAGCAATTAACACAGTATTTGTTACCATCAGTGCACTTTTTGTTTCATGTGATTTCTTGGTTTAATATCCTCACTTTACCCAGAATAATTTATGTGATGTTTCACTCAGTTTCAAGGCTTTGTCTGGTTCACACCAGGTAGCAACAGGGGCAGAATCCCTCTAGAGTTTACAGTTTGGGGACTTCAATTAGTTCTGTCCATCTGCTTTCCCTCACAATGATTTTAATGGTTTTGCAGGAGCTCACCCTGAGGAATGACACAGAATCTCTGGTCCATCCAAATCTGTACAAACCTGACTCAAAGATACAACTGTCCACATTACATGGATCCAAACGTTGCTAAGGAATCTGCACACACACTTTACCTGTTTCTACAACATCACTCCAACTATTCTCTACTTGGAATGCTAAGCCACCTCTGAAATTGATAAGTATTTTGGGATTTGATCTTCTTTCCCAAAAAAAAGTCACAGGCACAAGTCCCAGCAGAGAGAAGGAGAGCAGAGAGAGGGAAGAGAAGAAAAGAGAAGCCATAACACCCATGAAATGATACAGAAAGCTGATAGTTTGCAGTAAATGTGCAGCAGACAAACTGTCCACAATAGTGGGACAAAGAAGCAGGCTCTGGAGTTTATAGTAATTGGCCCAGCAATTAATAAGGCATATAGTGCATGGTAAAATCAGTTCTGCCATCTGTGTCAGCTCTCCCCAAGTGGACACTGTGCATGTTTGCATCTTCATCAGCATGAAGATTGCTACTCTAAGCCAAGTCTGATTATACTGGCTCCTAAAATTTTTTACCAAGCTAAATATCTATCAACATTTCTACTTAAAACTTTTCATAATAATACCAAAAACTCCAAACAGAAAACACAAAACCACACTGGTGGTACTGGAAGTTTTGCCTAGCCTTGGTGCTTCAGGGCAACTAACATCCTATGTTGTGCTTATAAATTAATTTTCATAATTGTTTACAAATTATTACATTTACCAAAAATGCTGCATATAATAGGTTATACAGTAAAAGTGGCAGAAGTACAGTTACTTTTCTGAAGCATATTTAAGATCTGATGCAGAAAAAAAAAGTATAATACACTTCAATTTAAGGTGAACATCAAGATCATGAGCAAAAGAAAAGAATAGTGTTTCTCTTTTAAACTCCCAGATAATTGCAGGGGGCTTTCTATAGGCTTCTCTTCTCTGCATCCTCAAATCCCCAGGACTGCCAATGCCTCCAGCAGAAGGGAGGGTTGATATCCAGGGCAATCTGTTGCAGAGTTGTATAAACAGTCTCTCAATTATTTCCAAGCACCAAGATCAGTTTGTTGGGCTGGGAATGGCATCTGGCCTCTTTTTGCTTGAGGGTGAGCCACGGAGAAATGGTGAGTGAGCACCTTCAAGGAAGTCAAGAGCGGGCTCAAGGGCTGCAGATGGAAATGCTGTCCTGTAGGCTGGCCCAGTGATGTCTGTACCTGCAGTCCTCCTGTCAGCACCAGGAACTGCTCCTCCTCCTCTGCTTACACATCCACATGTGCATGTGGTCTTTTGCAAATCCACACCTTCCTTTCTTACCCATGAGAGCTGGGTTATCAGTACCAACAATTATCTGGAGACAGGGGAGGACTTTCACAGTAGCCTCTACCTCAGGAAACATGAGGTGACTGTTTTTTGCATCTATTCGTGTGGTGATGAGAGCTTCACACAGAACTCCCTCACACTGGGAGCAAAACAAACCCCAGAGAAAGCATAAGAGAGATGATTTGGTTTCAAGAGAGAAAAGCTACTTTGTGGGAGCTCCTGTAGGACTTCCCACTTCATGAGTCACACAGCAGTCACAGGGACTTGTCACAGAATCTACTTCTGCAGGCACCAAAGGATGATTGTCTTTAAATCAGACATGTTAAATGCACTACATCTTCTCTTCAAAAGCAGCTGTATTCTGTAACACCTACACAGCCAGAATAAATTAGCTTTCTTATTCAGTGGTGTCAACAATGGTAAGCCCCAGAGAATAGGGGAGAAAGAGTAATGCTAGCCTATGCCAAAATACTTATTAATTACACCTTCTTTCAGATGCCTCCCTTGTTGAAACCCGATTTGGTGCCACATGAAATAAGGAATAACACATTGTCTCTAATTTATAAGCAGTAACTTGGAAATTGCCCTCAATTTTTACTTCCTGTTCATTGCAGCAGTGTTCAACAACGCTGTATAAAGGAGGAAGATACATTATCTGTTAAACTTTTCTCTGCACATAGCTCCCTGCTGAACACCAGAGAAGAATCTAATCTAAGGTCAAAGAGGTGGCTCTGCTCTGAGGTATTTATCTGCTGCCCATCCCCTTGGGATGTCAGCACAAGTAGCTGATAGTGTCAGTTGTGACACTCTTTCTGCAGCGGGCATCTGCCCCTTACCAGGTGGAGAGAAAACCTCAGCTCATTTCATTCATGAAACTGGGGAGCTGTCATCTGGTAACACATTTTTATTATTACCAGGAGTGTATTTGAATTCAAAGTAATAACCTGGAAGTACAAAATTCCATATTCTGTAATCCCACAAGCCGTGCAATTCTCCCTCTTCAGTTACTGCTGAATATCTCTACAGCTTCCTCTGCTGCTCCTGATTTAATATAATGCTATCAACAAACCTCCTTAGTGAACAGGGTCATGGCAAGATTTACAGTGCTTTTTCCCAGGCCTGCAGGTGAATTTATTTTACCCAATATATCCATTTAGATCCATTTTCCTCAGAACATTATTCTTCAAAGACAACTTAGCGAGTTCTTCAGCATCAGATAAAAGTCAAGCTAAGTGGTGCAAAGATGACAAGGTGTCCTGCATGACCTTAATCAGGAGCTTAAGTGCAGGATAAAAGTGAGAACTGAACCGAGAGCCACTACCCCAGCTGGCTTTTTTTAAACGTCAAGGAGACAAATGATGCTGCTCAGACATGGCTTTTTTTTCCTCCAGACTGACACCCACGGCTTGTGAATTGCATTCAGCAAGCAAGGATTGGAGCAATATTCTGAGAAAAGCAGTGTCACTCACCCAACCTCAACGCACTATGTGAGAAAGCTCAAGGCGTCCTGTAATGACAATGGACAGCAGCATTAATGGGAAAGTATCTGAATTTTTACAGAGAGGTTTAGTACCCAGTGTGTTACTGATCCAGCCTAAAGCAAGCCCTCACTGCCCTTCCCCTTCTTTTGCACACATTCCAACACCCAGGTGGCTTTTTCTGTCACGTTTGGTGTCTCACACACACAGGAATGGCTCTGGCAGAACTTCCAGAATTATGACAGAGATATGGGGAGAACTTAAAGCAGCTTTCCAGCACCTGTAGGAGAGCTGGAGAGGGACTTCTGACGAGGGCATAGCGTGACAGGAAAAGGGGAATGGTTTCACACTGCCACAGGGCAGGGATGGATGGGCTATTGGGCAGGAATTGTTCCCTGGGAGGGTGGGCAGGCCCTGGCACAGGGTGCCCAGAGCAGCTGTGGCTGCCCCTGATCCCTGGCAGTGCCCAAGGCCAGGCTGGACAGGGCTTGGAGCAACCTGGGACAGTGAAAGGTGTCCCTGCCCATGGGAGAGGGTGAAATGAAATGATTTAAGGTCCCTTCCAAGCCACACCATTCTGTGATTCCATGATTCTGTGATTTAACTCCAATCAAACCTCTGCATAATAGCTGTGAGTTAATGCAGTAACCTGTTTTTAGAAAGCTTTTCTTCTGAATATTTGGCCTCTGCATTTACAGTTGCAGACAAAACATCAAATAATGAAACTCTTCTTTCCATGCACACTCAACACACAACAGAACTGATTAGCTTTCAATATTACAGAATCAAATTGCTTGAAGTTCCAACTTCTTATTTTGTAAATAAAAACAAGTTGATGAAAAATAACATAAATTTTGGCACCGTATCGACCCAATTAAACCTCCATTTCAGCAGAATTCAAAAAACAGCCAAAAATAATCTAATTGAGCAATACTAAAACTGGACTTGTTATTCTGTGTGGTGGTGAGAATGACATTGAAGTGGTTTTAAAATACCCAGATAGCTAAACAAGATTTAAAAGCATAACTTTATAACCAAAGCAGAGATAAAGAGGAAACATAGACACACACTACTTGAAGAGTGCCCTGACTGGTTCTGTGGAGGCACTGAGGGGAGGAAACCCCTGAGTAGCAGTTTCAAGAATGGCAGAAGGTAAAGAAAACTCTTCAGCCAGCCACAAATGTCCCTGTACTGCAGAGGGATGCAGGACCCCTCAGCCTGGGTGAGGAAAAGCCACTGGAGAGAAAAACTTCTGGAGGGCTTTAAATGTGGATTTCTGGCAGGAGAATGGTCCTGCTAGAAGGAAACAGCCAAATACAAACTTTATGCATATTCGTAAAGTGACTCTAACTTCTGGAGCTGCTGGTAGTTGAAACAAAGATAAAAGAAATGTGAGAGTAAGGAAGAAATTTCACATGGATGCAATAAAACTGACTGATCTGACAGCTTTGATCATTGCTCAGAAGGCAGAAAACAAAACTACCTGTGAACCTCCACAGAGACACGGGTGTGCCAAGATGTGGCTCAGAGAAGCTTTCTTGGGGAACACAAGCAGACAGGAAAGAAGTAAAAGAGGACATGAAGACAGCTGAAACTCTGGGGGCCAAAAACAACAAAGAAACCCCAAACATTACCAAAATAAAGCACTATTTGGGAGGAAACCAGAGGGTTTTATCCATAAAAATGTATCTGAATGTTCTTGATCAACTGAGTCTACTGGCAGAAGCAGTGCAAACTGAGACAGAGTTCTGAGTGTAAAATTGTGTCCAGATGAAAGATTGTCTATTAAATATTAGTATAAAACCCTGAGTAATTAAATCCTTTTCATTTTTAACAACAGATAATCAGCTGCAGAAAACATTTAACCTTTTTCACTTAACTTTGGTAATATAAGAAGCTGAAATGTACTGCAACAGCCTTCTTTTATATCTCCTATGATATGATTTCTTCTCTTATATACATAGATATGTACTTACATGTATACATGCATATGTTTGTATGTTAATTGATATTTATCATTCAGAAGTAACTGAAAAACTACCATGACAGGTATACAAGAGAAATCAAACTGAACAATGCAGAGAGTAAATGAGATACCCACTCTGTTTTGAGCCATTCCTGTTTGTTATCTTATTTAACAAGAATGACTGAACATTTTGGGAACAGCTGCCTTGTTAAAGACTCAACATCCCCAGCCTTCCACTGATGTGTGAGGGCAACAGTGTTCATCCCTCAAGATCTCTCCCCAGTGATATGTCAGAAATTATATTCCTGATGTTCACGAATTTATATAAAACACAGTGGGAAAAGGAAACAGAAACACTCAGAAAAGCTACTCAGATAAAAGGGGAGGCTTCTTCTACTTGATAAATGCATTCAGTAGCACATTTCTTTATGTAATCCCTCTTCAGACAGTAGAAGGAAGCCTCTGCAGAATTTATTTTTTTTTAAGTAGATGAAACATGAATCATTTTATCTTTAAATTACATAACATGAATGCAAATTAATCAGTATCCTTACACAACTGCAAAGTTGATAAAGTGGCTCTTCAAGTCAGAAGATAGCAGAACTGTTAAGCAGGTCTTTGTTACACTGGCTGTCCCCCTCAGTATTTCTCAAACCCACCAAGAGAAAAGCTGGAGACATTAATATCCATTAGAGGGAAAGGCCTGGAAGGTTTGGGGAGCGCACTGGTTACGCTGTAATCGATAGGTTACTTGTTCAATACAGGGCATACATTACCTTTACTCCAAGACAAATACACTGCAAGTTCTGTTTTGTTTCTGTCATTGAGCAGCTCTTTCTCATCCCAGTTTTTGTTGGTCTTTCCTTCCACAGAGTAATGAGCCCAGGACTTTTTGATGACTGAGGGGGACCTTCATTTTTCAGAAAAATGTCTGTCCCTCATCTGACATAAAGCACCACTTAAGGATGAAGCAATGGTATGAAAGGTGCAATGGAAGCAAAAAGCAAGGGGAGAAAAAAATAAATTCCAGTGCAGTCCCTGTTTGTTTAGGGAGTAAACTATTTAACTCTATTTTCTGACAGAGCAGGAAACTGTGCAGGTAGGCAGCAAAGTGCTGAGAGAAAACAAGTGCAGCTGGCTGAGAAAGGCCCAGAAGTTGGGTGGCAGTGGCAGTGCAGACAAAAGATCAGTTTTAAGCTGGAGGAAATTAAGTAAGAAACTCTTGAGCAGTGACCCCCTTCTCCCTTTCCCACTTCTTTCCAGAAGGAAAATGTGTCTGAGCTCTTCATAACAACATCAGAGAATTTGGGTGGGGGTTTTTGTGTGAGCACAGAATCAGGTTTTAGCTGATGGGATCTTTGATGAGGGTTGAAACGCTGACATGAGAATAAAAGGGATCCACAATGCCATGTTCTAAAATAACTGAAGGCAGAAAGCAAAAATGGAGAGGGGAGAAGAAAAAAAGTCAAAAAGAAATGGGAAGAAAACAAAGGGAAGAAAAAAAAAACATAACAGGGGGCTGAGAGGAGGGAAGGAAGAAAAAATAAAAATGAGTAACTGATACTACAAAAAGCAAGACAGGTGCCAGATTGACAGAGGAGTTTGTCCACAACTAATGACACCAATTCCTTGGAAACAGTACAGAGCTTAAAGTTTCACACAATTGTCTGTTAGAAGAAAGGATGAACACCTACATTTATTACAGTTCCTCCAAGTAAAAGATCAGATGGGTTAAAGAGGGAAAGGCTGTGTACACAAAAGGTGGAAGCAAAGCAATGGCTGGAAAAGAGAAATACGTGAATTATTGAAAAATGGCTCATTATTTTCTCTTGAATACATGATCTCAGTAATGGCTACCTGACATTAACAACCATCCCTACCATGTAGGCAAAGAGGTGGCTGGCAATCCACTCAAACATTCCAGTTAGCTTTTCCTTCAGGCTCTTCTGATGTCTTTCCCATGCAGGAACTTTTGGCTCTACATGTTTCTGGAGTGAGAGCCCCTGGGAGAGTTTTAAACCATTTCTATAGGTCAGGAACAACATGATTCAAACATTCAGTGCTGACCCTCTCCTGCTCAGCAGTGCAAGAAAGTCCCAGTTCAAGGACTGCTGTAATCACAAAGACCTGCAAGAGCTTTATTAGAGATGGCCATGACCACCAGCAAGGGTATTTACTGAAAAAAAAAGCATCCTTAGTGCTTGTTGGTGTTATCCTGAAAAGCACAGGTTATCTTTACCCTCATCCCAACCCCTGCATCCTACCAGTTCACCAACTCCTAGTGCTGGAGATGGGATGGTTCAAAGCTCTAATCACAAATCAGTTCTAAAGTCTTAAAATAAGAAGAAAAACCAACAGAGTTGATGGAATATTCCATCATTATCACCACTTTCCATCAGTATTTTGATTCATGACCAGCATCTGTAGCCCAGTACAGACAGCCTCTTTAACCACCTGCAACCTAAAGGAAAAATTTAAATGCAGCTTAATTAAGAAAATAAGAGCAACTGTGAGCCACTGGGGAGCAACATTCCCAAACTGACACCCACCTCTTGCCAGGAGAGATGCAGTGTGCACCCATTCCTCAGCTCATTCCTGCCCACACAACATCCTAGCTCACCCCCAGGTGGATGCAAATTGCTACTGGAGCAATCCTGACACGTTACAGTACTTGCAGTATTTGCTGATATCCCATCCTACTGTTTCCCTTTAGCTATTGTAAGTGTAGAATGTTATGGTCAGGAAAAACAACTGCAAAATTACAGAGAATTGGGGAAACCCAAACCCTGTAAAATAAAGGGGTTTTAATAAATGTGCAACAGGCTCTACAATTGTGTGCTGCAGTGTATTTTGAAAACAAAAATTCTAAGCTGGAGGACATGTACACAAGAACACATTGCCTGAGTGAAAGAAAAACTTATCCTTTAGCCTAAAAAATACATTTGACAACAAGGGTTTTACTGCACAAAATGTGTGTCTCCAAGACAAGATGTAATATTACAAAAGCAAACTGACTGAGAGGAGCTTACCAGGTGAAACCCATGGAAACTTTCCCTCCTCATCTGTGCCTCAGGGGTCTGGACCCCTGGACAGCTGGACAGTCACCCTCCCATGAAACAAGAGATAATAGAGTCTATAACTAACAGCTCATGATAGTATTACTTTCTTCTTAAAGTAACAAATAGAATCACAAATATCTACATTTAAACCTGGCCATACAAATATTGTGCTTACCCACAAATTAGAGTTGTTCCCATAGCATTTTTCCCCCTGTGTCTCAGTCACAATTATCCAGGAATAAATTACACAGCTAAAATATCTCTCACAAGTCCTGTTGTCCAGAAGGACCATGCTGAAAGTGTTATTTTTCTGTTACTTAGATTATGTTTTAATATTAACTTAACACTACTGAACAGCAGATTCTGAGGCACAGTTCACTGCAGGTGGTGCTGAATTTCATCCTACCTGACCCAGTGCTACACGAGCAGGTTGGTCTGCACTTCCTGTCTCTGGCAATTTAAACTTTTCTCCCCTTGCTGCCAGATGAGATTTGGTATCAGTTTAGTGTTAGTGGTTAAAGGGTCAGTTCCTTTTGTGCAGAGCAGGGGTGTTAAGACTGCAACTGCTGTCGATTAGGGCCATTAACAAGAGGTACAAGCAGACTCAGGGATGTATATATTTTGTTGGAAGCATCCTAGAAATACAAGCCAAGCTTTCCAGGTTGGGCTCTCAAAACACCTGGCACTGAAATACACAGGATGATGTCCCATAGCAAACAGTGAATGCAGTAAAAATCCTCTCAATGACTGAATGTGCTTTCAATAGTATTTTACTCATATTTATTCTTGCTTTCTCTTTCTACTGTCTGCTTTTATATCCTTCCTTCTGTTATTTCTGACTGGAACTCTGCAATTCTCTTTCAAATCCTCAACCAATGCTTTGTTGATGGCTCATTGTTTACTGCATTTCTGACTTGCATGTCTTCCTACTGCAAAATCAATACAGTATTTGGATTTAACATAAAAAGTGAGTGCTAACAGTGCTTTATTCTGTAGCTCGTAACAGTCCCATATTATTACTTTTTATGTCCAATAAAAAATGAGAAACTGCTAACTATGATACCCATAGCAAAATTGCAGCCTGAATCTCAGAAATAAACTTTAAAAGCCCAAATTGCACGTTGGGCACCCTATGGCTGACTTAACTACCCATGTTACTGGGTTTTACCTACCCATGTTATTGGATTTTACCTACCCATGTCACTGGGCTTTATCTACCCATGTCACTGGATTTTATCACCCATGTCACTGGGTTTTATCTACCCATGTCACTGGGTTTTATCTACCCATGTCACTGGGCTTTATCTACCCATGTCACTGGGCTTTATCTACCCATGTTACTGGATTTTATCACCCATGTTACTGGGTTTTATCTACCCATGTCACTGGATTTTATCACCCATGTTACTGGGTTTTATCTACCCATGTTACTGGGTTTTATCACCCATGTTACTGGGTTTTATCTACCCATGTCACTGGATTTTATCACCCATGTCACTGGGCTTTATCTACCCATGTTACTGGGTTTTATCTACCCATGTCACTGGGTTTTATCACCCATGTTACTGGGTTTTATCTACCCATGTCACTGGATTTTATCACCCATGTTACTGGGTTTTACCTACCCATGTTACTGGGTTTTACCTACCCATGTTACTGGATTTTACCTACCCAAGTTACTGGGTTTTATCACCCATGTTACTGGGTTTTACCTACCCATGTTACTGGGTTTTACCTACACACAACAGTAATTGATGTTACAAACTGGGTTATACTGCAGAGATCATCATTTAACCTTTTGCCAGGATATCTACAGAAGAACACAGCAGAAAAATCAGCTCAAACTCCAGATTATTCTAAAGGACTACCCCAGGGAAACTACAGCAAGCAAAAATGTAAAGAGCAAGGGACTAGGAGGAACAGCACAATACTCCACTGAACATGTGGAATACTAATCATATTATAAAACTATGGAATTATCCATCCCCCAGTGAAGATCTTGTTTGGTTACATCTCCCATCACTGATGTGAATGCAAGCCTGCCTACATACCTATTTTTGGGTTTTATTCAAGCAAATGCATCTTTAAGAGACTTTTTTTTGTATTTGTCATATGTTCCTCAAATTGCTGCTTCAATACTCAGAATCAGTTCAGTAAGTCTCAGTGCCATGGTCTCATTTTGCTTGGAGAAACACAAATTAAATTACAAGCCCTATTTTCTTTATACATCAGCATAATCAGCAATGGATAACATATTTGTTATTCCTACTGTAAATTTTCCATATGATATATATATCTCTCAGATATTAAAGCAAAATACTTGTCCTACCAACTATAAAGGACAAAATATCATGTTTTCACTACAAAAATTTGGCAGGAATAGTCTAGAAGTGGTTAAATCACTACAGATCAAGTCCTTAGAAGCAAGATGATGTTAATATTACAGGAAAAACTAGATATAGTTGCATTGAAACAAGTGCCACATGAAACATGCTTGACCATCTGGTAGAACTGTCTTAGGGTAGGATGCTGGCAGATATTGCATAATCATCTGCATATAACAGATAATTTTAGCCAAATCTGATTTTAAAAAAATGTTCTCATACTTCCTAAGAAAAAAAAATTAAACTGCTTTTCAAACTTAATAAGTATCTGAGGTAATTTAATATTAATACTTTCCATATAAAAGCTACCATGTGATGGACACAAAAAGGAAAAACAACCACCTTTTTTTTTTTACTGTTTTCTATGTATTTTGAGCCACAGACTGTTCTGCCTGTAATATCTCCTGGATTTTCTCCCTTCAAACTTTTTCCAAGCAGTGGATTAGAAAAAGTTAACACATAAAACATTCTTCTGCTACTCAACCACTCTGCTGTACAAGGGATATTTGCTCACATAGCTTAATGATCTGGGAGGTGAGAGGTTTGGAATTCCTGTGAAAAGGTTTTCTGAAACAGAAAAATATCCACAATTAGTAAAGGTTGTCCTTGCAGAGCAGGTGGTGAAGTTTCCCAA
>JACBWW010000025.1:906297-934942 GCA_020086605.1 Lanius collurio | reverse complement strand
GCTGCTGAGACTCCTGCAGATGGAAGCTGAGTACCAGGCACACTCTGCCCTGGCAGTGCTACCTGAGTCAGACAAATCCTGCTGCATGGTGAGCCCAGTTCCTCTGCCTTCATCAGAGAACAGCAGTGATGATCACTGGGGAAAACACATCACTTTTGCATCCAGATCTTTTTGAAATGGTGACCCAGAAAGCAACAGTTCCAATTTCCTAATTCTACTTACTAAGGTGTATTGTACTGTCATGAGTGTAAAAATATTTAAAATTACTCAAAAATTATTCAGAACTACATCTTCCCTAAGCAAAGTAACATTTTCACCTCTTTTTTGCCCATAGCCATTGGAAAAAAAATACACAAATCAAAAAACAAAGTCAGAAATACGTGACATTGAAGAAGATCAAAAAAAAAAATTTAATAGAGTATCATCTCAGGGGAAACTAATAATCATCTGTGAAACAGATTCACCATTTATCTGAATTGACTGTATAGTATAATGTTCAAATCTGGGACACAACTTAAACTGGGACAAGTAATCATTATTTAACCTAGATTCTGTAAATTCACCTCAGACCATTTCACTTTTTCCTTAAGAGCCAATACTCAATGACCTGCCACAAGATATAGACAGAAGGTATTTTGAAAAGTATAGTATTTTCTTCTTGGTGGCAAGTAGTGCCACCAAGGCTGTCAGAGAAGAAAACTGCAGCAATATCTAGAAAGGGCTTGATGGGCACAGAAAGGCTGGGATAGAAAACTTTAAATAGCACAAAAAGAAAGGCTTTGCTATCAGTATCTTACTGGAAATAGAAAGTAATACTCAAAATAAACTTGCAGTCAACTTAATAGTTTATTGAAACTAAATCCTCTGCCTATGTGAGAGCAAAAAAGCTACACCACCACAGCTAAAAAAATAGATAATGATGGTAATAAAAATGGATTCTTAGAGAATCACAGACAAAATTCTTGTTCACAGGAATTTAAGAACTTAACCAGGACTTTGCCAGGCTCCTTATCCCATATCAGTACCTCAGAACATGTGACAGTGATGTCTATACAGAAATGTGCTGTCCCACACACATAAAGGACACCTCTCACAGAAAAACTGGCAACCACTTTGCCAAAAATCATCCAAGAAAAATGCTTAACACTATAAATACTTTTATTTCTTACAAAGTACCTTGGAAAGTTTAGTGTCAGCACCAGTCACCAGTGTAAGGTTTTTACTGCCTCAGACAAGTTCTTTTCTGTTGTTTACTAGCAAAAATCTCAAACTCTTATAGTTCCTGAACACTGCAGGAAGCAACTGGCTATTTTGCATAATTTTTTGTGAGACAGCCAAGCACGAAGCTCTTCAATCTTGCTGGTAGGTGATAATCCCAATGAGAGCAGGGCTGCTGAGTGCTGCTGGCTGCCTCTGGGGCAGATGGGCTTCCCTGTGCCCTGGGGCAGTCCCTACTGCCCTCCTCCCGGAGGTCCCTTTCCCCTTTCCAGACAGCTCTTGTGACCTTGCAGTCATTGCTCGTTCCAGCTCTCTCCTGGAGCACCCATCAATCACGTAATTAAAGTCTTTTACTCCTACTTTAGGACTCTCGCCAGGTTGAGACATATGTTACTAAGGCATTTTACTGAACCATTAATTCAGTGCAGACTTTTGTTTCTCTGATTTTTTTGGCCCAGCCATTGCATTTTAACACTTACTGAGCACAGAACTGAACAATTAGGGCCCTTGACAACGAAGCCTTCCTATTCTATCTCCCTCATATTAACCAAAGGCAGAGATTTATCAGCTGGTTTAAAGACCTGGATGTTGGATCACTGTTCTAATTCATCTCTGCTTTGATTATGCCCTTGCCTATCAGCTCATAATTAATGTTTATAGTGATTACCATCAGCTGTTCTGCACCACAGATGCAAAAGGGGCAGGAAGGTTCTTCCTGAGGAAAGGCCCAGCTGCTGTATGGCCACCTCTTGCACCGGCCACATGTTCTGTCACCAAATCGTGTGGCACATGTTAGTGTTGAGTAAAGATCGTGGGCATCACCCAGCAAAAGGCCAAACCAGAGATTTCACAGCCCTGCTGCCTTTACAAAAGCAGAGCTGAGTGATGGTGGAGCTCAAAGCACACTGAGAGTCAGGCTGGAATGCTGCCAGGGGTCACAGCAGTGGCTTTAGGGAGAGCCAGGGGTCAGAGATGTCACACTGACAGTGTAAGGCAGCTCAGAGCACAGACAAGACTATTGTGCTATACATATGTGCTTAAATACAGCAGGGAATCAACATCACCTCTACCAGATCATGACCCACTGAAATCTGCTCTTTATTACATCAAAACCAACAAAAACCAATCTGCAGACATGAGCAAGTTCCCACAATCACTTAACAAGCAAGAGAAAAGTGTTGCTTAATATATATCCTCAAACAGGACACAGGCATTTCAAGTCAAGCAAGGGAGAATTATTATTATTAATTACTATTATTTATTATCATTATTATGCCATCTCCATTTTTCAAATGCAATAGAACAATTTTATTTTTTTTTAAACATGTATTCACATTACTACAATCTATTTTTAAACTACTTTTTCTTGACCATTACTACATGTAACGTGGTACTGCTCATGCATAAAAAGAAATCACTTTTAATTGTGCAGCAGGTGAGCACTACATAACTTTTTCCAATCTATGCCTTGAAATAAGTGCATGAGCCAACATCATGGAACAAAGCACCAGAGGAAACCAATCTTTACAATTCTCTGGTGTATCAGTTCGCCTTGTGTTTACATAGTTTTTGTTCCTATAATTACCACTTTAAAGCCTTAGTATCACAGCAAAAAAAGGAAAAGTTGCTACATTTACAAGGAGGAAGTCACACATAAAATGCTATTTTATGGTTTGTAAAACCAAACCAAACAAACAATGCTGAGTGACTTTACCAAAGGGTGCTGAAGACAAGGACAAAAAGGCTCGCTGGGAATCCAGTTCTCACTGGCAGGAAATCAATAACCCGGGCATCGACAAGGCACAAGCACAATGGAAAACATTCTGACAAAGACAGGGAGCTATAAAGAATCTGTGTTTTATACCTAAAACTCAAACACCTTAAGGTTTTCTCCACAGCAACGCAATCCCCTCTTTTTCTCTCACTTTCTGACCTGAAATTCAGTAGCAGCATTTAATGCAGGAATAAATGGCAGTATCTGTGGAACTGAAGTTCCAGGTTTGAGATGAGGATGAATTTCGGGTTTGCCTTGTCATTGTGGGGTACTCAGCGGTCAGAGCTGTGCCCATGTTCACCAACCCCCCTTCTCCAGGAGATTAAAAGGACTCACACAAGGATGGAGAGAGTCCCACCCCAGCCCAATGAAGACTCTGTCCCTGGGCCACAAGTGAGAGATCTCACTCGCTGCTCAGAGACTTGTCATCCTCATTGGATTTCCCACATGGGCATTAAAAAAATGCCAGGGTCCCATCAATCAATGGGAGGCTTTATCTTGTCAAAATGTTAAAGTGGTAGCTATTTCTCACCTTCTCTTTGCTGCTGGAAGAATGAATTCCTCTCTGAAACGGCCTGCAAGAGCTCTTGCTAAAGTTCATCAAGTGGCTGCAACTCAACTACAATGTTATGTAGAAATAATTTTCCATTAATAATAAAATATCCACTCACCCCCATACTTTACTTGATGGCAAATACTGCTGAAAACAGCCTAAAACTCTTCAGGCTTTATGACATATTAATGCTAAAACTGAATGGAGCCCAAGAAGAATTCCATGTAAGCACACTTAATCCCAGCCCTAACCAAGTAATTTTCTTGGGCTTTTAATCATTCTCTATTTTTATAAGGACATGGTTTCCATGACCATATTTCAAACAGGATGTGATGAGAGTGACACATGCTGAGTTACTGCAGAATCACATCTTCAGAAGACAGAAATTTTTATTGGGTACTTGACTCTAAGCAATAGATGAGAAACAGAAACTGAGTTTTATAATTTAAAAAAAATTTATATGGCTATAACAATTCCAGTTCTTAAGCATCAACACCTATACTCATCTCTCTGAAGAGATTATGCATCCATGCTGTGATGCATCATAAACTGGCCAGAAAAAAAAACAAGAGATTTGTCATGAACATGCACATTGAAACCTTCTTGTCCCAAATATGGGCAGTTTTGAGGTGTATAGATTTATATGTCTGTGTGGGCATGCTTCTTTCCTTTATTTTAGGAAAGGGTATCAGAAAGGACCAGTAAGGACCCTGCTTTCTTGAAAAACTCTGGATTAGTTTCTTTCCCTTCTGAGCAGCTATGTCTGAAAATTATAAACCTGTCAAATCTTGAACATTTCTAAAAATATCGCTATAAAAATATATATAAATCTAATTTCTTCATATAATTTACTCTACTTTTGCAAAGCTGATGCTCGGTTTGGCTTATGGCAAGCCCCCTTCATCCTCCAAGAAAGTGCTCTTAAGAGTATCTACAATTAACATGGGTTTATCCAATTAATAGGGAATATGGCGTTGTTGGGCAATAACCCCTGACAAATTGATCATTATCAATAGTTAACGACTACTTTGTTAACTAACTGCCCTGGGGCAACAGCGTGTCTGGGGGAGAGACACACTTTGTAAGGAGAAGTAACAGCTATTAAGAGCCCTAAAGTTTGTGTTGGGAGGTGCTCTGGCATTATAAATCCCCCAAACTCCTCCTGCTGACGATTGCTGAAGAGGAAAGGCACAAGCAGCTTCCCGAGGCAGGACTGCCTTGTGTGGCACACAATTATCTGCCGTGGGGAATGCACCGGCTCCCCCAATTAGAATGAAGAATGCAGCCCATTACACACGGAGCGGTAAGAGCCTTCCCAGGAAAAACAACCCCATTACACACTCCAAAGAGCCTGGAGAAGGAGCGAGACTTAAGCAAAATCTGCAGGGTGGAACTGATGGATATTTTCACTCTCTGTGGGTTCCAGTGAAGCCCGCTGAAGGGCGATGTGGAGCCGGGATGCCGGATTTCAGCGGAGCATCCCCCGTTAGCCGTGCCAGGGGTGCTGTCGGGTTCCTCTGCCAGCACCCCCGGACTGCAGGGAGAAAAGCAGCGCTCCATGTGCCGGCCCCACCGGCCCCGTGCAGGGAGCAGCCAGGGAGCACCCAGGGAGCAGCCAGGGAGCTGCAGCACAAAAGGTTCAATGCCAAACTGCAGCAGGGTCAGGTCTGTGCAACCCCCCCGGCCAAGGGCGGTGCCTGCTGGAACCCAGGGAGCCTCCTGAGAACCCCGGGCTGCGTTTGAATTGTGGCCTGATATCAAAGGTAAGGCTGCACTTCAAGCACATTTTTGCCTCTAAGTGGACACATCTGCATTCCCCACATCTAATCATTACCAATACACCTCCTGCTTCCCCTCACAGCCTCATTAAACAGACACCACAACTTTCAGTTTGCCCACCCAGAGCTCCTCTATTCCTTTCAAATGAAAGAGCAATTTTGAAGAATGTCAGAACTACTGATCTGCCTTTCTTTTGTGGGTTTTCAAATGTTCAAACATCCCTGTTTCAAAAAGGACAAAGTTTGCTGGTTTGATTATTCTGTACTACACTGTAAAAAGATAGCAACTTGAAGAAAGAACTAGCATATAAAAAGGAAGAAAAAGAGATGAAATTTGCTTGTGTGGAAGGAGTACAGACTACGAAGAAAAGGGATGAAAAGCACAGAAATAACAAGATGGGCAAGAAGAGACAGCAAGAGTTATACTAGAGATGAACAATACAACTTTGAGTGAGTTTTTAGGGGGTAAAAATTCCATTATACAATATAGGATCCTATATAAAATATAGGTTAATATATGTATAAGTATTATTTTATATATATTTTAAAAAATAAAAATCCATGAAATTTGGTATTGCAACAAAATTGGGTTTGAGGTGTCTAAATTACATTTCATGCCCAGGGTCATTTTTGCAGTTGAGATCCTCATTATTCCATGGAAAGAAAAGCAGTAAATGTATTGCTTTTGAGGTAGACAGCCACCAGAATGACAGTGTATCTATAAATAAATCTATAAATCTAAACCTGCAGGGAAATGAAGAGAGAGCAACTTCAAAGGTCAGAGGTTTGAAATCAGCTTCCAAACCTCCACACCCTCTGTCAGCTCCGAGTGGGATCGGGTCAGGACAACTGCCCAGGCCTGCTCTGCTCCAGGTCTTCTGTTGAGATTCACTCGTGCCCCTCCAGAGGGGTGCTGGCAAAATAATGAGTTCTTCAGCTGCAGGGAGGGCACGGAGAGCTGATTCCAGGAGGGAGAGGGACAGGGAGGAGCAGAGGGCAGCAGCTGCAGAGGGCCCACGGCCAGAGGGCAGAACACCCCATGTTCAAAGTGTCTTACCAAGAGCTCTCCGTGGAGTCCGACAGCAAGAGATGCAGAACGTTTATGGGAAAAACAGGAACAAAACCAAAAAGACAAAATCTCTCCTGAGCCCTCACTATCCTTTCGTGCCAATCTCAACTGAACATGCAATGCATCATCAAAGCAACGTTACACTGATAGCACAGAATTCATGAGACGTCCTGTGTCTTACTGAATAGGAATTGAAAGCAACAGGGTAGAACAGAAGAGCACAATAACATTGTTTTCACATTCTAAAGACTGAGAAAATAGGTCTTTTTTGTTGTTGTTGTTGTAAGGGGAGAAGGAGATAGTATGAATGTACATTAAATAATGTTTCCTCCTGAAGACCTGAGAGATCAAAAGCAGATAAAGTGATAAAGTTAATTACAGACTTCTGTCCTACATAATTCATCTTTACTATATAATTCACCTTTGCTATATAATTCACCTTCATGAAATGTGAAACTCTGGATTAGGAGGAGAAAAAAAAAAAAACCAAACAAAAAGCAAAACACCACCAAAACCACATCGCTCTTTCTCTTTCCTCAAAAAGACTTCCCCTAATTTTCCTTTTAGTTGTCTGTAAAATAAAAGAAAGGTGTTATATGTTGCAAAGGACCTTTTTAGACTTTTGGGAAGGTCTTGGAATAGGTGGAAGTAACATCTTGCAGTGTCAGTGCTTGTTCAACCCTGAAAGGCTGGAGCACTTAGATTAGAAATTACCTGGGAAAAAAGATTATATATTAATATAATCAGTGAAAATGGTGGAAAGTGCATGGGCAAGTCATCCACATTGGGAAAAAATGCTGAATTTTCAGTCTGCTGCTAGGCCCCTGATCTCTTGGATAATGCTATCTTACCCAGTAACCTCTATATCCATCCCCAAGCTTGCATCAGAAATTAAACATACAACTTTGAAAGATACACAGTACTCCTTATCAATCCTTGAAGTGACAAAATAATCTAGGACATCTCAGTTTCATTTCTAGTGGCCATCTATATACTTCAGTCTTATAGCAAATGTTGCTAATTATTTATTCCTATGTTTAAGCTGCTCAGTTTATCTGTCATACAGGAACTGGGATGGGAAGCTCTGCAGGTCTGGGAAAGGAAGGTAGAACTATTTAGCTGAGACCTGACTGGTTAAATCCATAATGTTTTGCACATCTACTACCAGAGCTGTTAATGTATGCACCCCCTGAAATAAATTGCTTTTTCAGCAGTGGTTTATATCATCAATGCAAATACTGTAATGAAAATAGATATATCAGCTTTTGCTTTCCTCTTCTCTGTGATGTGAGTCCTGGCCAAAGTGTCACACTGTCATCTGCATCTCTTTAGCCCACTCCTGTAACCAGCCATATGTTTCTGTGCATTAAACCAGCGACTCAGAAGTGATACCCCAACAACAGGGATGTTTTACAGCCAGGATTCCTGCTTACCAGAGTATTTCAAAGGCGTCACATGCTCGTCAGAACAGTGCCAAAAGAACAATTAGTACCTGCTGAGGCAGAATGGGAAGTGCCGTGTCAAATATTTAAGCACCTGCACGTTATGTTCAATTTCTTTCAAAATATAATTGCCTGCAAATTTTGAGAGAAGAGACAACTCCCATAGCTGGTGCCAGAGAGGAAAGGATATAAAACACATCTCCCCATAGCTGCATTGCTTCTTGTGTGACCCCAGCTGTGCCCCTGAATCCTCTCCTGTCAGATCCTTGTTTCCAGTGAGCACCTCAGACCTGCCAGGAAATTTCCTGCAAGTGACTGATGTGTTTGTTCAATACTCTCACAAATGTCATAGCTGTGGAACCCTGTTATTTATTGTATTTGTTTTCCAAGGCTTTCTTGTAAAATGCTGTTGCCCAGTGCCTCGCATCTTGAGATGTGTAACTGGCACTGTAAGCTCTGTGGAAAAAAGAGCATATGGACATCCCAGAGTGAAACCCTTGAAATGGAAGCACTCCCAGGGATGTAAAGCACCTCTCAGCTGTGCAGGAGATTTCAAACCTGTGAAATCTGTTGAAAATATTCCACATTCAAACTTTACTAAAATAACTACTCCTTTGTGCAGAGCAGGTGATGTTTCAAGTCTCCAAAATTGCAAATTGAATGTTAGTAGTAGAATTTAATTCTATTAACTCCAGGAGGTGACAGGAACATTGAGGGGAAGAGGAGGAAGGAGCTGATGTCAGGTGCATGAGGGAAAATCAAGACATGCAGGAGAAGAAACAGTTAATTCAGAGCTCAGCCAATAAGAAGGCACAGAGTGTGACTAAACAAAGTTTAAGAGCAACTAACAACAGGCAAAGAGGAATTAGGATGCAACAAGAAGAAATCAAAATGCTTCTTTCTCACCTCAGAGACAGCTCTGGCTCTGCTGCAGATCCCTGGCCAGCAAATACAGACGAGAAGGACATTTTGTTACAACAAAACACTACAAACGTGAAACCCAAATTAGCTTAGCACCTCCTCCGAGGGTGTGGGATGCTCAAGAGAAGCAGCCCCAGCCCTGCCCAGCGTGGTCCTGCAGCATCCCCAGGCACCCCTGGGACAGACACACACCTCCAGGCTGCTGCCCTCCTCCTCTGCCAGCTTACTGAGTGCCCAAAGCCAGCACAGACCCTCTCTGCAGCATCTTGGCATTCTCCTTTCGAGGAAAATCTGCTTGCCAGTGGGAACCTAGTTTCAAGGAAACTCATCAAAAAGGAAAATTTCAATTCCCACTCTGGAACATATGCCTCACTGCTGAACTTTGTAGAGCTTCCAGATTCCACTTTTAGTGAGCACAGTTACTGTCCACAAAGCCCCATTTCAGCAGGAATGGTTATAGCACAGAGAGGAGAATAACAGCACCCACCTAAATTTCACCTTGCTCATTTACTTTACCAAGCTTCTCAACTAGGAGGGTCTGAGAGTTCAAGAGTGAGCAGACAAAACCATCCAAACAAGCAGTACCCAAGGATCAGCTCTCAACAGAAATTACCCTTCTAAGTGCCTTTCTGCAGAGCTCTCACTGGTGCCTGTCTGGGACTAGGGTGTTATCTGGGCATCTCCATCCATCCTCTACAAGAGAGAATGGTTTAACTCAGAACTCCCCAAAATGAACCAACAGTTCCCATTAGTTTAATTATTAATTTACCAATATTTTATACAATAAAAAGTAGCAATTTTACCATGCTTTGATCAACACCACTTTGTGCTGAAAATAGATAAATATTCTTAACTACTCAATATCACATAAGAATATTATATAGTATCATAAAAATTATATTAAAGTTTAAAACCTTCAATATTTCTTTCAGGCTTTGTTATCCAATGAGAATGACAAATTATCTCAATCCATTTGTTTTTTGCAGATGTAAATATTTCCTCAGCAATAGGCAGAGGAGATGCCATTTCCAATTTGAAATTGTATTAACTGTACCATTAAAGAACAAATACAGAATTAATATAATTGGTATATACATAAGGTATTTGGGTATAAAGGTTGGTGAGCCTTATTTAAGAAATCTCATACATGTAAACTTTGTCAAAAATTACAAATATTGCTTGTCCAAAGAAAAAAGCAAACACCTCCCATCATCAAATCAGTGCTGTGACAGGGAATGACCTCCCCATTTATTTCACAGCAACTTATATTAAAAAAAAAAAAAAAAAATCTGTTTAGGTAAGTGCTGCAGCCACTGAAGTGAGACACAAAGCCACACACAAAAGCAGGATCACATAAGGAAAGCATTTTAGAGATACCCAAAATGTGAAGTGACTTCATCTCTGCATGCCCATCTCTGTAACACTGCCTACATAACTGTTCTGCTACACGGGCTTTACTGTTTCCCTTTCCAGCATCTTCTCACCCTTAACGATATTTCTCAACATATTTGCACTGCTAAAAATGCTTAATTTGGCTTTTTTCCCTGCCGTGACTGAGGTTCTGTGTGACCTTGAATTGAATGCCACTGTAGCAAGCTGTCTCTCACCACGGGAGTTCTCTCTTCTCTCCTGTTTGAGCACAGGATCTTTGATTTGGTAAAGCAGCACTCGAACAGCTGATGCAGCACTCAGTAATTTTCTCCAGCCACAGAGGTTTTTCATTTGTCCAGGCTTCAGCAGGAACAGCAGTGTTTTACACACACCATAATATCCTTTTAAGAAAGCACTTTTCAGAGTGCTTTGAAAACACTGAGCTTCACAGCCCCCCAAAAGGTAACTGAGAAGGATACAGGTATTGCTGCAGCCTCTTGCAGTGGCAGGAACAGCAGGAGTTCAATAATACACAGTGAAAACAATAAATCCAGCTGGAATTACAGTGACTCTCAAAGATTTAAAAAACAAAAAACCAAACCAACAGTAAAAAGCACCTTTTTTTTATTTCTTTTCCCCCTACAATGCTCCTTAACACCATGCTTGGAGAACTCACTGGCAATAATAACGATACTCGGTCCAACACAAGTCTCCATTTTCCACACCGAATGACAGCAGAGTATGAGGAGATCCCAGCAGAAGTTTTCTGACCAGCTGCCTTCATCACCCACTGGAAACACCTACAACTCAATCTCATCCCAGTGGAACTTCCAGATCAAAGGGAGTAAATCAGATTAATGAAAATAGCCAGAATTTTGCTGGACCATGCTATATCTTTTATTTGAATGTATGAATCAAATCAAGAGGAGGTCTGCTTTATGATGGAATATGAAATAATCATGCTTCTTGCACCAGAAATAGTTAACAGGATTCCAAGTATAACAGCTGAAATGGCAAACAGTGATGAGAAAACCATCCAGTTTTGTTACACAGTGGTCATAAAGCACTGTATGTCTCTACCTCCCCAAAGCAGCCAGAGCAAGCTACAAGACCCAGCTCTCTGATATTTTGTGCATTAGAAATCTCTGGGTGATGGTGCAATGGGTATTTAGCAAAAGGGGGAAAAAATGTTCAAAACACAAAAGAGTTTTCTTTAAACTTCAAAACCTATACTGAGGATGAGGAAGCTTTCCAACAAATAACAAGGAATAGAACTTTCTTGTAAGTTTTCCGTGCATTTTGTTTTTAAATAGGCACTTCAAGGGATACAGGAGAGGCTTAGACAAGAAACTTGAAACCAGTCCTGGCCTCCAGAATGTGGGACACTCTCAGTGTAAATTGAATTATACATCATGGCATGCACAGGAGACAAATTAATTTGCACAGGTTATCTCCCTTCCAGCAGCTCCCCAGATTTTCATGGCCTGTGCAACACTTGAAAGGTTTGCTCCAGCCCACCTTCTCCCTCGTCTCCCTGCTCTGCATTATGCCAGATTATTCTGTTATATAGGTCAAACTCTCTTGCAGAAAAGACCCACATCTTTTTGTGATGCATAAGGCCAGAGATGTTAACTTTTTAAAGCCGTACCAACCCCATGACAATTATTTCAATTTCATGTAAAGGTCTTTAAATAGATCAGCTTAGTAAATTATTATGGGGCACTTTCCTATTAAAAACCCTCTTTCCACAGTGAGCCAGGGTTGTTAATACCCACTTTGAGGAGGCATCTGAAACCTGTGCACCATTTCCTACAGTAGCCAAACACTCCTATTTTTCATTATCTGACAAATGCACAGGGAAATCTGTACATGCACTGTGTTCATTAATGACACCAACCTGTCCTTGGAGAGACTGAATATTAATAGCCTGCTGAATAATAGGGATACCTACATTTTAATGATTTTACATGTGAGCTGTTAAAAAGTGCTCACCATTTTAGTAGTGTGCCCCCAGACTACATGGAAACAGCTGAAGAAAAAAAGGAGTTTCAGAGACTATAATTAAAACAAGTCTTGAGAAAAAAGAGGACAGAAACCAAAAAAATCTTGATAATTTTAACTTTCTAATCCTCCCAATAACATAATAAACAGTCAATAACTTAACTACAAAATTCCTAATAAGCAACTATGAAAATTAGAACATTTCTGATCTTGAATCTGAGACATTAGGGTTTTTTCCATTTTGTTTCCAGTTCTGAATATTCTCCTATTTGTATTAGTTTTGGTGATTAATGTGGACCTTGTTGCTTCGTAACTTCTAAAAACAGAACAACTTCTGATTTATTCTACCTAAGGCACCCATACATTCACATGTTCCTGGATGTTTTCTCATTAGGTGAGCTCTCAGTGGTTAAGGCTCTACTAAAATAAGCACTTCTGAAGGAGGAAAATATTAAATCTATCATGTACACTGGAAAAACACTGTCCAGTCAACAGCTTTTCAAGAAAAATCAAAAATGCAGATGTTGCTTCCTCCAATGCAGTTGGGTGTGCAAGGGGTACAAGTCCAATGAGCTTTGGACTCTGCAAAGCAACTTGTTTTATGTGAGACATTCTAAACACATTAATTGGTGTGATATTGCCCAGGATAAACTGATATCGACTCTTGTTATCACTTGCAGCACTTTGATCATGTAAACAAACATCAAAATTAGCATAACTGGAAGAGGAGCACTGCAAAATTAACTGTGCTGCTTTGCCCCTGATCTATTAAAGCCACAATAAGCTTACTGAGCTTGAGCAATTAAAATAATTTGTTTCCTGTTCATGATGTTATTAGATCTGGACAGATATGGAGGAGATAACATGATCATAAAGGAACACAGATAACCTAAAGACAAAGTGATACAGTAAATCACCACAACCACTAAATTCAAGATCTGAAACTGGTAGGCATAGAGGGGAATATAAAATATGACAATGCTAAGCAGTAAAAGCATTTGTGAGTTGATGGGAAATGAAAATTTAAATAAAAACATTTCCTGGCCTGCTCAACCATAACAATGTTCTTTTGTTTGTATTCTCTGTAATTTAGCTGCTTGACAACTTCATTCAACCTTCAGCAGCAAACACAGGTATTGATTATCTCTGAACATCCTAATGACTGGAGACTGGGACACAAACCATAAAAGCAGAGTTTCTGGTTACAAGTGAAATTATAGTTTGCCTACAAGATTGCACAATAAATCAGAGAACAAATCAGGCAGCATAGGGCTCTGGGGTCACTGAAGTGATGTTGACACATTACAATAATGAGAACTTGAAACACCTCATGCCCTATTGATTTTTAAGCTGAATCATTGCCACTGCAGGAGATTACAAGAGTGTGTACTGGAATCATGGCCCACGTGGGAGATGCTGATGAAAAACACAAACAACTGCACCAAAATAGTTCTTTACCTGTATCTATTATAGCACAACACCCTTCTCCCTTGGCCCCTCCCCAAGGTCTCAGACTGCTTTTCAATCAAGGTTTAACTGCTTAACTATCTCACTTAAAACAACTTGCCTTTCTATTTTCTTCTTTGCCTACATTAATTATGTAGATACATAATAAGAATTGAAGTGACACTTTAAAACATCTCACAGAAACTGCATATTAGAAAACCTAGACTACGAGAAATGCTTTTTAATGCTTCTAAGTAGCTTTCCTGCTTTCACTCAACAGCAAATTATTCTATGCTATAAAAATTATTCCAATAATCACCAACTTATTTTCTCTACACAGTGGAGAATACAATGTGTAAACACCAAAAGCCTTGCCACCAGCTAAAGAACAAAAAAGCTTCTCTTTTTTTCCTCCTTGTACTTCCACTTGATAGCACTGAGAACCAATAAGCTGTCAGAGGGACGGCCAGGGACACAAAATGATTACAGTCCTGTCACGACAAAAGGAGCAGTTATAATTTGCACTGTAGCCAATTACTTTAGGAACACATCATTTTGCTTAAGGGGAGAAAATAATACCTCTATTATCCCTTCCAGCCAGGAGGTCTCTTGCCATGCCACAGAGGTGTAAGAAGAGAGAGAAACTATTTAACTAGAGCCCCCACAGTAAATAAACTTTGAAATTTGTGGCTTATTCCTGACAATAAGAACTTTTTAAGCACTGCCACGGTGTTCTTAATGAAGCCTTACTGTTCATCAGCTGTCAAGACAGAAGAAAGAAAGGGCTAACTCAAGCTAAGTGAAGGAATCACTCTGTGAAGAACGAGGTAACCTATGGCAATGAGAAGAAACTTTTACCTCTTGATGCACTTCCCAGTGAAAGGGATTAGACAGTTAAATATATCCTAAGGATTAGCTCCTGTTAGGCTCCTCAGAGATATGTTTTTAATCAGTGGCTCTGCACTTGGCATTTACTCCTTTAGGGAGGGGGGAAATTTTCAAATTATTTCTCTTCTTCCATTTGAAATTCAGTGCCATCAGCAAAACTCCAAAGAAAGAGGGAACAGAAGGGCAAGGAACCTCAATTTATGGTAGAGCTCCATCCTTTTAAGTTCCTCTCAATATTTAAGGTGCTTATCCTCAACCCAGCTCTCTGACAGTTGTGATTCCAAACCTTCCTTCCATGTGGATTAGACCAAAGGGAAGTACCAGCAACAGGCAGGTTTTTAAAGTTGTGCAGATGTGTAAGGATGCACTGGTAAATCACATATCCCCCCTGCACCACCAGAGCACCTGCAGTTATTTGTTCTTGCCTTCCCTTTTCCCAGTAGGTGCCTCAATTTTTCTTTCTGTCCATGCCCAAACTGCTGCTGCTTCATCTCCCACCTAAGCCTGGTAACTCCCCTTGAACTGGTCGATTGTCAGCCTGATCTTCCCTGAGAGACATCCTCAGACAAATGAGAGCCCATCAGCCGTGCTAAGTGCCCCAAACCAGCAGCTCCAGCCATTATTAACGGGGTAAAACCATCCCAGCAGGATCTCCTGTGCAATCTGGGGGCCTACAGGCAAGGTTAATTACCAACACAGAAACTGCAGCACAGGACAAGCTACCTGCCATAAAACCAGGCTTTCCTAGGAGGAAAATTTAATCTCTCAACAATACAATGGTTTTTTTGACTAACTGGAAAATTGCACTAACAGAAAATCCAACAAAGGAGATGCTGGGTGTTTACACAGAAAGAACAAACAGCAGTGAGTACAACAGCAAACAGCACTGTCTGCAAAGACAAACTGCAGGACTTGGTAGAGTTTAAGGAGAGAGTGCACAAAGATGTGGACAGGAGGAACCCTACATTAATTAATTACTAATTGAGCTGCCTTGGCTCAACCTTTGCCCTCAGGACGCCATGAACTTCCACAGAGAGGAGCAAATCCCACTCATGTTACTGACATGATCTGCTAGGACTGTGCACATTTCTCACATTTTATTGGTTTTATAGGTCCTTTTCTATTAGATGAAACCTTATATTCAGCATTCCCCTTGTAGTTCTGTAACTCTGACAGAATCAGTATCAGTAACTGCAACAAATCCCTAAGTTCATTTTGCTAATATCAATCTTAAGTAATGGCATGGTAGAATTCATTAGTAGAATTTTCACAACATTTGATGCTGCAGCATTAGCATATAATCATATCACCATTTACCATTTTTTCATCAAAATAAAAGTCAAATAAGGGGGAATAGCCTATTGAGTAAGAAAAGCCAATTTATAAATTTTAAAAATAGCTTCAGAACTGTTTACCATGTAGGTAGCATATAAATATATGGACAATTAAAATGGCTGTAAGTGCATTACCAAAATTGATATTCTGGGAGAAACACAATGGGAAGGAAACTGAATTTTGACACAGAAACTCTGCCAGCACAAAAAACACTGCAATTTTTCTCCATTTTTTCTGTAAGAGAAGGTCTCAGCAGCATCTTCATAATTTGTCAACCTTATTTACAACAAGTCAGGACCCCTTGGCAGAGCACTACAACCACTGGCATGTGATACTGTACCAGGAACTTCTCCTGTGATTTGCAGTAACAGCTCACCTGGTCCAGCTGCACAGAGATTAGCCAGGATGAAAATTAGAGTGAAAATTGTGCAATAGGATCCAAGAAAATCCATGGTAATGACAGAAGATCAAACTGGTAAAAGGACTCCAAGATTCTTATACAAAACCCAGGGAAATAACACTAAGGCTGATTATTTTTTAAAGGAAATAAAAAGCAGACTCAAAATAAATACCAACATCTGGCACAGAAAACTAGAAAATTCACTTCTCAGAAAAAAGGTACATGGGGATATGCAACGAAAATTAATAGAAAAGCAGAAGGACCTCTCTCCTCCCACAAATTCTACCTGTCAGAATCTTTTTTAAATGCTGCAGATACACATAATTGCAAGACTCATTGTCAAAGACATGTTGTCAAACCTGAATACTCAAGGAAATATAAGGAGTGTTCAAAAGGAAGCTACATCTTTATATGCTGATGACTGAAACCTGTTGCCTTGAGGATCAGACTCATCCCTTCAACATTAAAAATCAAGGTGAAGCTGTTCCCAGTGCCCTGCTCAGCCCAAGGTAAAACAGATAAGAAATAAGCTCAGGTCTGAGCAAGGCACTGTATTTCTACCTTGTTCTTTGTCTTCATTTAGAGGGTAACACTGAAGGTCTTGGAGACACTGCTTTTTGCCTGTTTTGTTAAAACTGAGGAGTTTTTTAAACTATTCCCTTCTCGGTACTGAAGCAGGGCTGGGGTTTTCCTCTTTGCCACACGATGTCAGTGTTGCCGAGTAAAAATTGGAAATTTGCATCTTTATCGGGACTCAAATAAAAGTTCAGACATTTTGCTCCTTTAAGGCTATCACGGGACACTTTACCAGAGCTGGAAGATGCCCCAGTGCCATCATTCCAGACTTCCACACTGCCTGACATGAAAGGCTGTGCACGCTCCCAGCCAGCGCGGAGTGACAGAAGTGTCACCACCAAATCCTTCTCTGTTTGGTATCTCAGGGGGATGTTCCCACCCGAATTGTGTAATCCCACCTCTGCATCTCGTTGGCTTGAATTTCTGACGGATGAAAATTAATCCATGTTATGTTTGTATGTCTGGTGAAGAAAACTGATTCTGAGAGCACAACTGGAAGCTCTCCTCAGAAGGTGATCGGTGCTGCCGCTCCCGCAGCACTGGGGAATGCTGCCAGCTCAAACGGAGGAATTGGCCCATCCAGCTGTGTCAGAGAAGAGGATTTCATACCGGAATGGGGGAGGGAACTGTGCCACAACCTGCTCCCTAACCCCTCAGCACACATCTCTTTTGGAGCTATCATTTTAAAACATAAAAATACGCTTCCTAGAAATTTCATAGTGCTGCTAAGGCACAATCTAATTCAATCCTTGCTCTCAGTCACCCAAACCTGGAGAGAGAATGAAGGCCTGAAAATAACATGATCACTGTAAAATACATCCTTTATACCTTATAACTAAAAATCCAACTGTATAGATTTTTTTAGAACCGGATCATTCTTGTTGCAATACCACTAACAAAAGATTCAAAGTAACTTTTCTTGAACACTTGCTTTCTTTTTTATGTCTCAGTACCGTTTTCCCCCCTATAATTCCTTTGTATCTCTTACCAGCCCACACTGTGTCCCACATTTGGGCTATGACAGGTTAAAAGTCACACTATGTCACCTCTGACTTCAAACACTGGAATGTGATTCATTCTTCTGTGCAGCCACGAATAAAAATCCTTCCCAAATGGGGGATGGGGAGAAAGTACTAGCAAAGTTCAGCTCCTGTGTGTGTTTGAGGCTGTTTAATTTGCACTAAAAAGCCCAGCAGATGTATGAAACACTGCCTGAGGTCTAATGTATACACTGGTGTACCCAGACAGAAGCTTGAAACTGTAGGAAACGAGCAAAAACATGAAAAAACTACAAAAGGTGGATGCAAACGCAATTTTCCTCGGTATATCTGTCTCCTTCACCATCTGTATTGGCAGACTTTTATTTTTTTAGCACTTCTACTCAGAAAGATATTAGAAAAGAAATGGTAATTGTAAATATTGAAGATGATGGCCATGTTTTTTTCAAATCCCTTGCCCACTTGTTACGAGATACTGCTGTGCATCTTGTGTCTTTCTTGTTAACATTTCATGGAGAACTTCCATGAACATACGTTTGTTCTCGTTCCCAACACTTTGTTCTGTCACTCTGACAGATGGCTTTACACTGAAGCATATGAAAATATTAAATTCCTTATCAACCTGTTGAAGTTTGAAATGCCTGTAAGTAATAACCATCTTGGCAGCTATTTATTTAATACAGATATTACAGAAAGCTCTTTAGTGCCTCCATATAATTTTCCTATTTGTTACAGTCTATTCTAACAGCACAGTTTTCTTTGAACTTGATTAACAGTAGCTTTGTTTCATTCAAAATAATATAGTTTCTAAGTAGAGTATTATGTTTTACTATTTGTTGATCTGGAAGAAGTTGAAAATTAATTTAAAAAATTACAGTTAGACACAAGAGGGGCTTGTGCTGTACCAAAAGGAGTGGGAAGGGCAGTGGGACTTGGTTCCCTTCCCTGGAACTGTTCCTTCTCTGTCTAAGCACAGCAACTGGTAGAGCACTGTCTTCAAGATTTGAATCCAGTTCTCTCTAATGCAATATTCTACCCTGTGCCAAACCAATTGTTGGCTCTGGTAACTAGATAAAAGAAGAACAAAAGCAAAACAAAACCCCAAAACATGGTGAGAAGAGGGCATCCCTCTCACAATGCTCACATTGAATCAAGCAACTTCAATTTCAGCTGGTAAACTAAAATTCCCAAGACAAGGACCACTGGTTAACATCCTTTTAATTTCTATTATTTCCTTATCTGGAGGCTTTTTGATGAGAGGTTTCTGGTGGCTATATAGAATATATAGAATACTACATAGAAAATAGCACAACAGAGCCTCTCTGGCCCCAAGGCACTCTTACACTTCTCAAATAGTAAAAAAAAAAAAAAATGTCTCAAGTGTTCTAATATGTTCTGTGTAATCAGCTTTTTATTAAAAAACCTTAATGTTATGTTATTAATAGAAGATGTGAAAGTCTGCACAGTTCTCACATGAAAAAAGCATTCTAATTATAAAGCAAAAATATATTCCAAATGTCTGTATTTTAAATTGTAAAGGCAATATTACAGGAATAAGGGGAGCTGCAGTATGTAATATAGATGTTATAAGAGGTTATACAGAGCCAATTCTTCAAAGGCATCAATTCCATTATAGCTGTCTTGTCTCTTATTGAGAGGATTATTCTGAACTTCCATAAATACAGAGCAAGGGCTTTCTCAGAACTAAGTGGCATCTCCACCCAAGTTTCCCCAGCAACCACAGTGTGAGAGATGAGACACTCCAGAGGGGAGCTGGGAGCAGGGATGGAATAGGTGCACGCCCCTCACTCTTCCTCAAAAGAGATCCAAGATTTTATCAGAAATGTTGCAAAACTCCAGTATTTTCCAACCTCTCTTCCTAGGAAACACTTCCAATGTTGATTCACTGCCACACCTCCCAAGGGTGTAACAGCAGCAGGAGGTCAGGTTCTGATTTTGGGTTAAAAATATCCATTGGTAAGAGCATGAGAGATCCACTTGCTGAATGGGAAATAAGTTTGGTATTTGAGAAAGATTTTCTATTTTAGAAATGCACAGCAACGAGCACGAGTTCTGCCAGTTATAAATCAATTCTATAGAACATGTTTACATAAACAGCTGCATTTTTTCTGGCATTTGCTTCCCAAACCTTTCCTAAAAACTTCCAGTGATAGAAATCCCATCATCTTCCTAACACATTAAATATTAAGTATTCTTACTATCAGGAAGCCTTTCTAATGCCCAATCTAAACCTTCCTTTGTTTAATTAAGCCCACATCTTCCCAACCTACCCACTGCAGCCATGGAGGAGAACGTGTCAATGCTGTTACATTCAATTAGGAGTCAGAATTTGTTTCTTTAAGCAGAAATGCAGTCTCATGTCTGCAGGATTGAAAGATCAAATGAAACATCTGTTACTAACTCAAGTTAGACCCAGGCACTTTCTACAACATGCAGGAAAATGAAAAGGAAATTTCTCAGTGGGGAAAAAAAAAAGGACAATTCCTTTCACCACGCCAAAATGAAACATGTCAAAGTTGCAGTGCTGTCTGGCTCTTTTCTGCCATGTTTCCAGTATTCTTAAAACATCGATAGAATTTTGAAATTTCTTAAAATAACTTAAAAAGATTGTTAGTTACCTAACCCTCCTCCCTACATCCACTGAAATAACTGCCTGAAAAAAAAACCTGCTTGGATCCAGTTAGAATTTTACAGTCTTTGTGCTTCCCAGACACAAAGGTTTGGGGGAATAAATGTGTATACATCCTGCATGCCATTCTTAAAGATAATTCCCCATAAGAATCTCAGCTCCTTCATCCATCTTTGTCTTCTGTTATCTTAATGGGCACAATGCCCTTGGCTCCTCCAGTGGTGCTAAAACCTGAAGGAAATAAGAACAGCCCAATCCACCTCCCTCCTGAGCAGGCACAAGATAATCTACCTGAGTCATCCACTGGAGTGCGTGATTAGCTGGAGTTTGTAACCTCCACTTCTCTTGTTCTGCTCCACAGCCAAAGTCAAGCTGTGCACCAGCCAGTGACTCACACCCCATTATTTTATAATATTAGTCATTTAGCTGCTAATTACAAAAAAAAAAAAAAAAAAAAGGGGTTTACTACAAATTTATGAAATAGATTTGCATCATTTTCCATAGATGCAGATATATTTCAAAACTGCAGAAGCATTTTCCATTTTATCCCAACTGTGCTTTACCCTCAGCTCTCAGGGGCTGAAATAACCCATTGCTCTCCAGCTGGTAACACGGGATCTGGGATAACACAGGCTGGAAGGAGCTTAGCCAAGGACAGTCCTTCAGATCCTCTTGGATACACCTCCTTGGAGTGCAGAGGTGCTCAATGGTCAGGCAGAGTTTGATGGATCACCTCACGGCCCTTCAGCCAACATTTGTCTTCTGAATCCTCGCCTTGCATTTCCTCTCTCCCCACACTTGTCCTGGGAGGTTAAACTGACAGGATAAATGCACAGAGCAATAATTCAGAGAAATTCATTCGGAGAAAGGATGTGAACCAAGAGCAGGCAGAGCTAATCAAGTCTTGAATGTATCAGCAGAAGTTTATAACTTTTATCTTTTTATGAGACAGATGATCACACACACATATCCACGCTTCTATAAATTTGAGATAGTAATAAAACTTTCTAGCAGACTTTGGCAAAATAAAAAACCTTATAACCTCTGTTGCAAAGAAGCCCAACAGGCAGCTTAGAGATCTCAAGTCAGCTGTGAGTGGCACAGCCTCAAATGTCTAACAACATCTTACAATAATCAATTTATAATCCTGATTGTACTGTAAATCATAGCCAATATTTTTCTTCAGATCACGAGTTAAACTATTTGAATGCAATGTTTTTATTTAAATGCAAAACGTTCAAAAAGATTGTCTCTGATGCAAAATAAAGATTTCAAATCTAAATGATAACTAGAAAAGGTTGAAGCAAAATGGTTGAAGAAATTAAACTGCTTGGAACAGAAACCTGAGGTCTGAACCAGAACCTTGCACAGGGAGCAGGGAAATCTTTTTGTCTTCAGGTCCCCTGAGAACACGAAACATTGATGAAACACTGAGGTCATCTGCAGCATGGGAGATTTTCATTTGTCTAGCAAAACAATATTTATCAAGACAGTAAAGACTGCTCAGCACTGGGACAGGTGGTCTGAGGAGGTAAGGGACCTTCCTCTCCTGCCTGTAGAGATTAACAGGCTGTCAATAACCAGTGACACTTGTCAAGGGGCTGCTGCAGGGAGCAGGGGTGGAGTCCATGGCATGGAAGAGTGTCCTCTGCATCACTGTTTTTGAAAATCCACACCAATATTTAGAATGAAGCCTTTAAATTGGCAAAAATAATTGTGCACGGAAAAAAAATTTGGAGTTTTCATAACTTTCTTGCAAGCTAGTATAAAGGGATTTTTTCACAGAAATGCCTCGCTGTAACACCAGGATGGAGTTTTGTTCTGTGCTTGCTCAGTCACGTGTGGGCAAAACTGACTGAAAGCAGAACTGCCACGCTGCCTCCCCTCTGCAGAGCACCCTGCCCAGGGATGAAATGCAGTAATTAATTAGAAGAAACACTCACGCCCAGACATGATGCTTCTATTAATTAGAAGAAATACCAACATATGAACAGACAGGCTTTAGCTTTGTTTTTCATTGCTCGGGAGCTCATGGCTGCTGCAGGAAGAGCTCACTACAGCCACACAGCATTGCTGAGGTTTGCTCTTTGCATTTATTCTTTCTAAAAGTTTGCTTCTTTTACTCAGAGCAGGGCCTGACCAGCGCAGTTTCTCCTCCTACAAGACATGCAAGGATTGCACAGCTCAGCCCCTGTAGCTACTGCCTATCCCAAAGATATCAGCACCCCCTGGGCCCTCTCTAGAAAGCCTCATTTCATTGGTAATTCCCAGGCTGTAACACTTTTCACAGCTGAGCTCTCCTCTAACCCCCAGGGTCCAGTTCTAAAGACCATCAGAAGTCACTGTGGTACAATCAGTGAACCACAGCTACTACAGGGAGCTGCTAAAACGTTCTGTTCTTGAGATTAAAATTGGGCAAACAGAACTTCTGCTAAGCTGTTACGTGGCTGTGCTCAATTTGATTTACCAATTCTCGTAAAATCATAGAAACTTGTTTAAGAGACCGTGACATCTTGAAAATATCATTGGAAGTAAAGAAAATGTATTAAAATACTCAATGCCATTCTTAATAACTCCCTTCAGTAAATTCTACTTCCTGTTGTGGCTCAAAGAATGAGCAAGGATAAGAAAAAGGCTCAAGCTTTCACATATGAAAATCAAAATGAAATTAAGTTGCTTCCCACGGCCTCTCTGCTGGTACAAAGTTCAGTCTGCCACGATTGGATTTTTGATTCTGCTGGCACTGGGAAAGCCTCACGACTGGAATGAAATGCCATTTGAAACGAGATCTGGTTCTGAGATGATTTTGCTCCCTGGCACAGCAGTGGTACCCTGCTTTTCCTGTAACTGTGAAGATTAGTGCAGGATTACAGCCTCAAGTGGTTCTGGCTTCACTGGCAAGGTGGAAAACCAGGACATCCCACCACTGTTCATCACACAGACCTCATCAGTCAATACTTCTTTTGAAAATGACAAAAGTATTCCAATGAAAACATGAGATGATATTAATTTTCATTTGTCTTGCAAAACATTCCAAGAAAAATACAAACTAACAGTTTGAGATTACTCTGGGTCACAGCCAAATATCAAACGCTCCCTGCAAGCACAGGTGACAGCAGATATATCCTTCTATAAAATGCATCTCTTGCTCTTACACACACCCCTTGCTGCTATCATGCATTGAGAAGCTGGGCCACAAAAAGCCAGAGGTGACCTGCTGTCCCCTGGATTGCAGCCCCCAAGGACCTGTCCTGTCAGAAAGGCCGAGAAATTGGAAAAGGTGAACACTTGATGCTGACATGGAAACATAAAACGCACATGAAACAGTACAGGAAGGAGCCAGGATGCTCCAACAGGGCCTGATCTAAATGTCATTTCCTTAGAAGACTTGCTTCACTGCAGCAGCAGCTCTTCAAAGACACCGAGGCTCATCTTAAATTCACAAAATGCTGCTGTTCTTGTTAAGAGCATCAGGTAACAGTGCAAGTTCTCAGTGCCACGTGGGCCTCACACCTCACTCGGCTGTAAGAGGTTTTCACAGCTAAAGAAGCCATTCCAGCCAGGTTAATTAGCAGTCAGAAACGAGTCCTCATGTAAGCTACAGCTCATTTATCTGGAAAAACGATCAAACAGCATTCCTGGACTATTATTAGTCATGGAATCAGAAAGGTCATCTTTAACAAGGGCAACATTTAAGTTAAAAAAGACATAAACGCCTGTCCAGAGAGCAGCACAGGACAAGCAGAATAATTCACACATGCAAAGTGTGGGAGGTTGTGGTCAGCATTTTACATCACACTGCACTGAACAGATAATCTGGGTTAAAGTTCTGATGCAGTTCACACTGGTCCATTTTGGTCCACTGGTATCCTAGTGCCAGGATTTACATTTGGGTACATCCCTCCCCTTCTCCTCCCAGACAAATTTGCAGTAGTTACCAGAGAAGAAATCTGCTTAAAATTTCTGAACATCAAATACATAAAAGCAGAAGATTAAAAAAAAAAAAGCAAACAACAAAACCAAAATGGATCCCCTCATCTTCCACACGGAAATTTTGATTGGATTTCTAATCATCATTAGCAAAACCTCATATTTAATGCATAATAGATATTGATTTAAAAAGATTCTTTTATTAATTTCTAAACATTTAACTCATTTGTTTTTTAATTATTTCTACCAAAGTTCAGGTAATTAATGAGTAGCTGCCAAACTCTGGGTATCCAAAGAGAGGAAAATAATAGTGTTTCCTTTTCCTGAGCATAAAAATACATAATAAAAACCATAGGTCAAAAGTAAAACAAGAGGATTTTCAAGAGTTCCTGGGGTATGGAGGTATACCTCGTTTTTGTGAACACCTGACACAAAAGAACATTTTGAAGTTTTTATGTCTCAAAAAAACATACTGGAAGGATATTGAGTCCAGGAAGTAAAACGGGGCTCTTTGTCATGTTTAATTGCTTGGATTCATAACCTAGTTTTGCTGAATCTGGACATTACTGCTGACTCAAGCAGTTTCTCCATTTTAATACTTTAGCAAAAGTTTGTGTGTCTTCATGTCTGTGAGACAAAAGTGTTTTTTGAAATATTCCTGACCATCAGTGAATCTTCTCTCTGCAGAAATCTCTTTGCTGGGCATGAAATCTGTAATTAACTACAGAACAACAACAAAAAAGTCTCTGATTGCAACCTGGTGAAGGAAGCCACACTGTGCTTCACTTTCAAAGACAATGATGGGAAATCACAGCCTCTGCAATTTAGCAGAGATAAGTGAAATGAAAAGCACAACAGGCACGACGAGAACAAACAGAAAGCAGAAAGGCCTGCACTCAATTCCAATCCCCCAAAATAAACATGTTCCCACACTGCCCAAACTCAAGTTCAGCTGAGGTAAAAGTACTGAGTGCACAAAGTCACTGAAGACAGCAACTTTGCCATGTTCCTTAACATCTCCACTGGACACCTTAAAAAGAAAATAAAAATAAAATAGAAAGGAAAAGGTTTATTCCTACAGACAGAACTTCATGGCTGACATGATAAATTTAGAAGGAAATGCCACCAGAAGAGAGTTTTGGCAGTGACACATTTATTTCTTTTCACTGTCTGGTATCTCACCCAAATGCAATCCCACAGCATTTGAATTTTAAATAAAACGTATTTGTGATGCACCCTGTTAAAGGACAAGCCTGTGTTTCTCTTCCATCTGGTGACTGTGTACTTCTGGCACTTCCTGTGTTCATAAAGGCATCCCTGGGCACAGCCAGAATCTGGGTTCCCTGAATTCCTGATCTCCTCACAGCTCAGTTTAGGAGAACTATTCCTTTGCAACACATTCCAAGACAATGCTAAAGGCAGATAACTCTTCTAAGCTTATTTTCACTTAGATTGAAAATATACCTATTTACAGCACAATAATAGATTTGAAACTTTACCCTCACATAAAGTTAAAACATTTCAAAGTTATGCTTAGTTCCTAGGAGATGCTGTAAATTACCCAGTTTTGAAATGTAAACCCCCCTAAACACTGAAAAGCTCTCTGAAATAATCAAGGCCCTCTGGAGTCTTTGTTCCCATCTCTAAATCCTAGAAAGGCTGTGACACATTCTAACAAAAACCCCAAATCCCTATCACTGAAGTTGACCCAAACAATTACTTAGTTGCTTGATTTTTACTAAGGAGTTAAAAATAACTCTTTCTTAGCCTTCTTAAATTAAAATATGAAGAAAACTTCAGAAAAGATATTTTCTATAGTTGAATTTCCTTACACATTTTTCTCCAGTTTACTTTTCCACAATTATTGCCACGATAACTTAAAAGCATGAGTTGATCACATTTCTCTCCCTTCTCCTCTTTAATTTCTTGTTTCAGTTACCCTTTCTAGCAGATTTATCTTCATAAAATAATTAAAAATTTAATAGAAGTATTTTCCCATACAAAAGGAAAAACCCAAACTTCCAATATTATTCTTGAGAACATTTTTCTAGATCTTTTCTAGCATTTCAAATACCACAAAATTGATCACTTGAAAAATCAATTTACTACTTGTTGCTGGAAAAGTTTTCTGGTTTATGAGCAAAACTGAGATCCTACGTGAAACTTCTCTTAAAAACAGAATAAATCTGAACAACTCCATGATAAAGATGCTACTGAAGTGCAGTTGGAAAGACTGAATGTCACACTTGGACATTGCTTCATTCATCTACTGTTGTCATTCTGATCTCAAATATTTACTCATCTAGGAATAGGTCAGAATATAAAGATCAAACTTTCTAAAACTGTGCCTGGAAAGGGGTCTAATGAACTGTGTGGACACTCCCTGGGGTATCAGGGCATGGGATGTTGGCAGACACTGATCCAGTGGAACTTCCAGTGCAGGCAATGGAATGGGAGCTGTTGTGTGTTCACAGCATCTCAAAGGCCACGAATTCACTGCTTTGGGAAGAACTCCAAAAGGAATAATCAAATCCCTCCCAGATCCATAGGTTTAATGGAAATAAAGCTGAAGATTGACAGACACTACCCAGGCACTCACAGAGAAGCCTGTAAAGGATAAAAACACAAAATCCACTTTTTTTTTTCCCCATTAAACAATTCAGATCTGAAAAACTAATAATTCTACACAGTACTACTGCTCTAGCTGTAGACAAGGGAACACTGTTCACTGAGTAGCAGTTTTGCTTGCTGTTCAACCTTATTTGTATGCTCAAAAATCAGATCAACTGCAGGAACATTAAATATGTAAGAAAAAAGCTACAATGTATGGTCAGAATATCAAGACATTCAAACTTTATATATATCTGTTGCTTTCTTTTAGAAATACATATGGAACCAATGTACCACATGTAAATTGATTTCTGTAAATATTTCATAAGCAAAAAAAATCGCAAACTTTCTATGTAACACTTATATAAATCCTAATTACTTCTGTATTAAGACCAAATTCCTTATCACTACAGAAGTGACAAATACAAAGACTGTTTTGGATCTCACTAAATTCCTCATTATCCATCAAAATAAAATGCCTGAGGTGGAATTTAATGCACAGTCCTGGAAGAAATGTGATTTTATGGTGTCTGAACTGCAGAGCCCAGCATTCCACTACTGGGCTGTACCAGAGTCTCCTCCATGTGACAGCAAGTCTTTCAGAAATATTATACCCCTATCAAAAGTCTGGAAGAGTTCCTTTTGTCAAAAGCTAGAGAAATCCACCATCCCCGCTCCCCTCAACATTTCTTGCATACTTTGAAGTATGTGGGTTTTTTAGAGGAAGAAAATTGCTAAAGTCATTCAAAGTATTTAAATTACTTTGCAATTATATCCAGCTGGAAACTGATAGGCATTTTTAAATCCTAGTCTTTTATACACTGTTCCTGCTTTTTTCAATGCAAATACATATAAATGGATTGTTAGCCAAAATTACCTGTGTGTTTAAATTGTATTTATTAACAAAGCACTGCTGCTGTTATATCCCATGCATTTTAACAAGTACAGTAATAAAACCTTCAAATACTCATAAATTGTGTTTTCTAAAATCAGTGTATTACGCTGGTGACAGACAGTTAAACAGGTGGCCAGGTTGGTCAGGAGTCCTGTAACCTTCCTGCTGAAAGGCAATAATCCACCCAACAAAACCCCTTCTAATGAGACTCCTGCTCTATTTCATATAAATGCTAATACATACTCCATCCACAGAAAGCCAAGCATCTTTGTGAAGACGAAGTTCACATAAACTCCAGCCAAACACGGGTGGAGGGTGTACAATGGCCCCGCACCTTGTTTTCTGCCAGCATGTCGCCGAGGAGCGCTCACAGCCACAGACACACACTCACAGCGCCGGGACGCACGCAGGGCACACAGCGGCGCTAAGTTTGTCCACCACGCTCCTTGGATCAGCCCCCGGAGCATCCCCCTGCCACCGGGCCGGGCATCCTGCCCAGACGCGGCTGGAGCCCGCTCGGCGTCCGCCCGGCAGCCCCGCATCCCCAAATCCCTTCACCTGGCCAGCAGCAGCCCTCACCTGGCCGGAATCCCCAAATCCCTTCACCTGGCCGGCACCCCCAAATCCTTTCACATGGCCGGCATCCCCGCACCCCTCACCTGGCCGGCAGCACCCCTCACCTGGCCGGAATCCAGAAATCCCTTCACCTGGCCGGCATCCCCGCACCCCCAAATCCCCACACCTGGCCGGCATCCCCACATCCCTCACCTGGCCGGCACCCCCAAATCCC
>JACBWW010000025.1:721471-905941 GCA_020086605.1 Lanius collurio | reverse complement strand
CCCCAAATCCCCTCACCTGGCCGGCATCCCCAAATCCCTTCACCTGGCCGGCAGCCCCGCACCCCTCACCTGGCTGGCACCCCTAAATCCCCCCACCTGGCCGGCAGCCCCACACCCCTCACCTGGCTGGCACCCCTAAATCCCCTCACCTGGCCGGCACCCCCGCACCCCTCACCTGGCCGGCAGCCCCCTCTCGCCACCGCCCTCAGCGGGGCAGTGCCCGCCGGTGCTGCCGGCCCCCGCAGCCCCACATGCCAAGTTGCCCCGGCCCCTCCCGGCGGGCACAGCCGGGGCTCCGGGCGCTCTCCGGGCAGACACAGGATGGATCCCGCCCTCCCCCGGCCCCAGCTCTCCGAAGCTGCCGCTGCCTTACCTGAAGGGCATCTCCCACGCCAGCAATCAGCTGCCACGGTTTCATGGTCGGCGGCGATGCCGGTGCGGCGCCGGGAGGAGCCGGGGGGAGCCGGGCGGCCCCCGCCCCCCCGGCAGCCCCCAGAGCCCCGGCAGCATCCACCGCCCCCCGCCCGGGGCACGGCCAGCCCCGGCTGCCGGGGCCCTGCCGCTGGCCCTGCCCCGCTCCCGCAGGCGCCGAGCGGGGAGCGCTGGCAGCGCCGGGCACCCTCGGCACCCGCGGAACTCCGGGCGGAGCGAGGGCCGGGCGCGGAGGGGACGCGCTGCCGATGGCTCCCGCTACACCTGCATTATTCACGGGGTCGGTGGGACAGTATTTATGACTTTGAGTGTGCTGCGCTCCAGAGGCTGCCGCGAGAGGCGGGAGCCCTCGGCTGTCCCTGCCTTCCCCTCCCGGCTGACGGGCTCGGCAGTGCAGGCGCTCGGCGGAGCCGGTTTGGTTTATTCGGAGATAAGAGCAGCTCCGCGCCGGCTTAGCTGAAAACCACAGCCTTGTGGGAAAGGAAGGTGGGCACGGGAGAGCAGATTACACTCAATAATGCATTTATGGAGTGGCTTAATGGATGGACTGAATATTAGCTGCTTATTAAAATATTAGACGTGGTGCTAAAGTTTGTAGGGGTTCGCTATTGGGATCAATCCTACCTGTACAAAATGGTTAACATTTGGATTAAAGGATGATTAATCTCTTGTGAAATTCTGAATTTCTTTTAGAATAATATTGCAGACTAAGTAATTTTTACAACAAAGACTGGCTGGAACTGAAACAAAACCTGAAAATCTTGTACAAGAGATGGCAGCAATTAACCCATTTGTGGAGAAGAAAAAATAAGTTTCAGATAAACATTAAAAACCGATGCCTTTCACTACACAAAAGCATTGCTTATGCCCTTCCAAATAAGCTGCTATTTCAAAGTACATCTATTTATGCAACTGAAGTTTCAATCTGTAAACAACCACTTGTACTCTATTGAAAAATTCTACAGATGCTGCTCAGAAGACTTCTCTAATTCTGTAAAATGAATTTTCATACCACACATATTTCTCAAAAAAAAAGAAAACCCAAAAGTCTATTAAAACATCTTTCAATATTTATCATTATTCTGCAATCAAAAATGAGAGTAACAATCTGATCTCTTGGAAAATAACTTATACAAATCGCTTCCTTTTTGTAAATACAAATCAAAGAATTTCCACCCATTTTTGGCAGAAGAGGAGAGACAAGGTTTAATTATATTCTGTGAAAACTTTACACATAGAAAATAATATTAGATTCAGACTGTAATTTCAGAAGATTTTCCTTGTTTGGAAGTTTTTACTGTAGCCATGCTTACCTTATTACCCAAAGGAAAAAGAAAACTTTCTACCCAGACAGACTACAGGACCATTAAAACATCTTAATCATAATAAAGAGAAGTGTATAATTTAAAAAGAGAATGTTGCAAGGGTTGGCCTGACCACTGGGCCTAATAGCCAGAACATCTCAGAGCTCACACTGCCTCACTGTGTGGCCTTGACCACATCATTCATCACTTCAGTTTTCCCACTCGTAAAATTAGAATAATATGACTTCCAGTGTCTCCCATCTCTGACTTCTCAGGAGGGCTCGAAGAATTAATGACCCTACAGTGCTCTGAGAATGAATAAACACTAACTGCTAAGGCAGAGCTAATATATTTCAGAGCATTAAAGCACTGAAATTTTAGAGATTCCAATCAAACCATCTTGTGTGTCAAAACACGGGTGAAGTAAAATGCAGAGATTGCTAAAATACCATCTTCTACCACTCACAATCAACAAAATATTATGGGTTGGCTCATTAGTTCTGTTCTTTAAATCTGATTTTTACCATTTATTCCCAGTGTTAAGCTCAGTTCCATTAAAAATGGTACCAGCAGCAATTACCACTGCTAATTTACAAAACCAGGCTGTGCAGGGCAAGGCCATTTAGAGTCAAAGCTGTCAGAAAACATCACCATTACCCCTGGCCTGTTGTTCTGAGCCTTTGCAGCTTATATGGGCCTCCAACCAGAGAACCTGCAACTCTGGCACATGCTACATGTGGTCCTCATGTTCAGAGATCCCCACACTTTATTCAAGTAATGAAAAAGAGTTTGAACCAACTAATTATCTCATTAGCAAAAAATAAGGGGAGCAGGGGGAAGCACTGGCAAAGCACACACTGCTGCAGGAAGAGCTGCATCACTCTCAGCATTGTGACAGCAATCAAAATAATGGTCTGAATTCCTATGTCCAACTTAAAAAAGGGAATTGTAAATTCACGTTTCAATCTACAGAAATAGCAAGCTTGACTAGAAGTCTGTGCACATTACACATTGCACTTCCCCACTCTCCCTCAGTGGTGGATAACCATGGTTCTTCCACCTCACAGGTGAACAAGAGATGAAATGTCTGAAATGCTCTGATGGTCAAATGATGCTGGGCTGGGCTGAGTCACTGCAGGGAGGCTGCAGAACCTCAGCTGGGACGCCCTGGTTTGACAGCAGGGATACTCCAGCAGCCCTGAGTGCAACCAGACCCACTGGAGCCACACCAAGACCCAGAGTTAAAGGCCCTGTGAAGTGACCTGTGGGATGAGCAAAAGCCTGAGTGGGGAAGCAGAGCAGGGCAGAGCAGGGCAGAGCAGGGCAGAGCAGGGCAGAGCAGGGCAGAGCAGGGTCTCGCTGTGGTGCAGCTCCTGGAGATCCTTGCCGTGACCTTCTCACACACACATTTCCTACCACGGGCAAGGGGCCTCCTGAACCTTTGTCCTTCCCATTACACTCGCAGGGGCAAACCCTAAACCTGAAATATTTCTGTGATGGCAACAGCTGTTGAGGTTTCAGTAATTCCAGATTTCTATCTTTTTTTGGAGATCTTTCAATATGCATGTTCACTGTACTTATTGAACTACACAGATGAGTGCCATCACCTTGTGTCTCATGGCACATCAAAAGTTCTATATGAATTTAGTTGTTCACCATACCTTATATCTTTTTCTTCTGAATTATCCAATTGACAAGAAAAATCACAGAGAAGCAGACCAAAGTAACCAACTGTAAAATATGTGCCTTTTAGTGAAGGGTGCAGCTGGAGTTTTTTTTAAACTGATCCAAAGGTGCACATGTCATACTAAAAAGCTTCCAGCTCAAAGCCTTCAGTGGGTAGCTGATTTAGTCATCATTTTCTGAACTAAGTTTTTTGTGCTATGGGAACTATTAAAAACCAACATAACCACTCAAGGAAAGCGAATACTGGTAAAATCCACAAGCAGCATCTCCAGCAGAAGGTTATTCTGCACCTGCCCAGTTTGTAAAGTGCTTTTACTACAGGGCAGTGAAATGTGGTTTAACCTTTAATGCACGTCCATGTCCAACACACCGGGGTTCTCCATGCCTCATAGATTCCTGCTGGGATGGTTTCTTCCTCCGTGCCATCTAATGAGCAGCACCACACAAGGGAAGCCTAATGAAGCATATTCAGATGGAAAATTATCATGTGATTTATCACAAACATGCTGCACTTTTAGTTCAAAACGGTTTCCATATGCAAGTTTGAGACAGACAACCAACGTGTTAAAAAATCCAACATCCAGGAGATGTCACAAACCCAACAAAGCAATGAAAGCTCAAGGAAATCTACACCTGGGAATGCATGATGTTAACTGATGCTAAATGGTATCTTTTGGAGAGAATCTAAATGATAAGGGTCTTTAACCTGAACTGTCAAAAGAAATACAATCAGAAAACAGAAGTTTTTTCCTCTACCAAGCACATACTTGGGTTTAGCATTAGATCTACGTAAGAGATGTTCCAAAAAAACAGTGATAAAAAATACTAGGTGTTTTCAGAAATAATTTTTCTGTGTATTCAAAATGTCCATTCTTTTCTTTAGCCAAGTGCTCACAAGTAGCCTCCATAAAGAATTTGTAAATGTGATTACACCAATCTGAATTGCTTCATTTTGCATTGTGAGTTGGTGTTGCCTTTTCCCAAGGAGTTGTGTTTGTTATTGATGTCACAAATCTCTCTTGAAGGTTCTAGTTCTGTTCCTGCTGCTCATACAATTAGGGTAGCTCACAAATGAGGTAACTTAAACATTGCAAGTATCCAAAAGTACTTTCACACTCTTACTGCAATGCTAATTGCAAAAGTTGGCAGCATATTAAATGAAAATTTTATTTGCTATATTTTGTCATAAAAGTCTTGTCTAATTTCATTCAAAAACAAGAAATCAAACACCACCAAAAAAAAAAAAAATAGTAGAGGAACATAATTTTGAGGCTACTAAACTAGTACTGATCTAATAAATGTTACTTCAAACATTGCTACAAAAAAAGTTTCTTGCATAAGTGCCACGAAAACTGCCATTAAAATAAACAGTCCTGACTTTAGTCACCCCCCTATAAAGAGCAAAAAGGCATATTCCAAAGCATAGTGATTTTTTGCACAGCCACTGCTGCTTAGGAGGTCATGTTCAAAAAAGAATTACTTATCCAAAGCCCTAAAATAAAGCAAAGTTTCTGAAGATGCATCAAATTAAGGAAAAAAAAAATCTTTATCTCATTTTTGTCACATGTAAGGCAAGCAGCAGACACCATTTACCAGCAGCATTCACTTTAAAGACTGTTGACTCTTTTTTTTGAGCTTGTTGCAAAGTTTACTGTGAAACATAAGGTTACAGCACAGCTACCAACATGAAGAAGAAACAGGTCTCTGAAAAGTCTTGAAGCAAAATAATTCCTTCTGTGCTTATCCATATTCACAGCCCTGTTGAAATGCTAAAGCAGTCACAGGAATTTGCATTCCTGAGGCACACAGCATTTCCACAGGAACAAGGATTCCTAGTTAAGGCTGCAACATGGGCTTTAACAGTTCCCTATATATGTCCTTCAGAGGTAATCTGGATCTGCTTTTAGGTGTTTTTCCCAAATAAAGTACAATTTTTTTGTTTAGTAATTGGAAAACACAACTTTTGCTGAGTTGTGAGTTCAAAATGTCTTCCAATTCTGCAATATATTTTTCCTTCCTGCAGTATTAATGCAAATCTTTTCCCCAATAAAATTGCAAAAGGTTAATTTGTCTACAGAGCCCCATGACCAGGAAAACACAGATGTGACAGTGCTCACCACACCAGCATGAGGAAATGTCATAACACAATGGAAAATACCTAAAACACCTGGAAGTGCAATTGCTTCCCCCTGGAGATCAAATTGTGCAAGGTAATACCTTCAAATGATAACATGCAGCCTACACCACAGGACAGGGTGGTCAGAATGCCAAATAAAGTCAATGCAAAATATTTCCCAGTCCCAGGATCAGAGCTGGAAGTCACTGAGAGAGCACCGAGGCCTCCCCCAGCCATCCTTAGAGGCACACAGCCCCAGAGGAGCCTGGATTTAGACTTTTCACTCTGCCTGTGCCCCCTAAGCAAAGCAGAGTGAGCACACCCCCGTGTGACACAGGTGTGAGTGTGGCACGTGCCTGCACCGACAGACTGTGAGCTGAGCAAAGAAAATAGAATGACAGTTTTGAGACTTCTAGAAGATTTTTGGCCCCAAAAGTAGGCAAAGAAATACTCCTGTGCAACTCTGGGAGATGGAGGGAGATAGAATTCTGTTGAGAAAATGGGTAACTGCCATTTTATTCTTAGTTAATGACAAATCTTTATTTTGCAGCTGTATTTATTTTTACCCAACCTATTTTCATCTGCAGTTGCTCTCCAGATTGCAGAACACACCAATGAGACTTTTGTCACTAGCTTCAGAGGCATGATGTTTACTTCCTACTAAAATAAATGCAAAGATTTAAATATCTTTATAAATACAGGATATAAAGCACTGTAAGGATTGTTACTCGACAGACTTTAAACATATTTTCATCACTTAATATAACACAACACCACAAATGCCACCACCTTCTGCACTGTCAGGTAGAATGCAGAGGTTGGGACCATCTCCAGCTCAGTTATTGGGAACCTTCTCTCTTTTAAAGTCCTGTTGGCACAGAGAATGTCACAGCTTGTGGATGCAACAGCCACTTGCTCCTGCTCATCTGTAGCACAACACAGTGGACTAATTAATTTTTTAAAGTATTCAAGATGTGACACATATATGGGATTGAATACAGATTAACATTACAATAATCACAAAGCTTTTGTAGCCTCAAATTTGTCTTCTTGCAGGGAAGTTTCCTTTAATGTGCAAATGAACGATGTCACTCCGTATCTGGAAATAAACAGGCTCATTATGCTCGTGGCTTGTCACAAACACAGGCATTCAGGGTTATATTAACAGCACACAGTAGGCTGGCAGAGAAATAAAAGATCCCTGCCCAACTGCCTGGTGCCACATCCTGATCCACCCCACCACTGGCATCCTGGAGTGGTGTTAGGAAAAGGTCCTTCCCCCCAAATGTTTCTGGATTTGTTTTCACGAGTTGCAAGGGCTTTTTTGGCCTTGGTATAAAGTCAGGATATGTTTGCCAAACTGAGTCAAAAAAGAGCAAAAGGGACATGAAATTGTCTGAAAACTTCAAACCCAGCAAAAAGTGACAGAGAGGTTCAGAGGAGAGATGGCCCACAAAACAAAATGCAAAGGGAAGGGAGAGACAGGGAAGTGAGCTAGCTGAAGTGTTCAAAACCCTGAAAATAACTGTCACATAAAGGGGAACATAATTGATTCTTTTCCTTTTTTTGCTTTTTTAATTTAATTTAATTTTTTACCTTTCAATTTTTGGGATTAACTAAATCATTGAGTCTGAAGTCACCTCAAACAGGCCCCGCTTCACACACAACAAAAGGAGCATCATGTCCTTCAGGAAGAAATCCTTTACTGGGAGGGTGGGCAGGTCCTGGCACAGGGTGCCCAGAGCAGCTGTGGCTGCCCCTGGATCCCTGGCAAGTGCCCAAGGCCAGGCTGGACAGGGCTTGGAGCAGCCTGGGATGGTGGAAGGTGTCCCTGCCCATGGCAAGGAGTGGAACTGGGTGGGCTTGAAGGTTCCTTCCAACCCAAACCATTCTGGGATTCATGTGCTGTGACAAAAAGGGCTGCCCCTGGTAGCTGTTGGTAAACAAGAACATTCCTAATAGAATCCTCAGTGCCAGGGCAGTTAATTATAGGGTTTGCTTTACAGTGAAATGCAAAACACAGCTCAGAAATAGACAGTCCTCTAGAAGGATTTAGGGAGACCAGTGCTAAGTTTGTCATCCATCAAGGAATGCAGACAGGATATTTTATACCAACATCCACGTAAGATGTTTCCAAGAATAATGAGTGCACAATATTTTAAAAACAAATTTCACACATTTTTCAGACAAAATGTTGTAGACTCGTGGTGTTAATTTTAGCAGTTTCAATTGGATTTGGTATGGTTGGAAATGCAAGGGGAAATGTGCAGTAATCAGGATGTGACACTCATTAACACTTTCACAAAATACCCACTGGATTTGCATAAACTCTGCAAAGATTCATTGGTGAATCTTTAATATGAGATTTCCCTTGGTTTTACTCCACATTCAGCTCCATTTGCCCTCCCTCTCTCCTCTCCCCTGCCAGCGAGAACTGCTGTAAACAGTTCATAACAACGCATAATAAAATGTACTGAAAAACTAAAATACACTTCTAATTACCCCAAAGCCTATATAATTGCATATATAATTTCATAAACTGCAAACATTTTTCAAGAAATTATTCTGTAAGGGAGAGAAATACTAATTGGATACAAAGGTTTGATAGAGTGGCACTCCAAGTCACTTAATAAATCTGGAGATGCACAGGCAAGTTCTTTAATGACCTGTGTATAAAACCCATCCATGGCCCAGCTTGCAGACAGCACAGTGTTTGCATGCAAAGTAGCATGAAAAGATTCTAGAAAATGGATAAACCACTAAGGCAGCAAAAGGTTTCTGCTTCTGACACAAAAAATTTAAGTAAATGCCACTATTAAGGGAGACAATTCTTCATACTTCCAATATTGTAATGTGGAAAGAAATTAAAATAGTTAAAAAAAAAAATCCTGTGTCATTTAAGTCTTCTTTGAGAAAGATATCCTTCTCAAGAGTCAATACCTACCATGGGTTTATAACTGAATTATCCAGGACCTATTGGACTACTCTGACTACACCAACACAGGCCATTATAGCAGACAGTCCAATACATAATGGGAAGTTCACTAGGAAAAAAAGATTATTTTCTCTTTTGAACTATTAAAAAAAAAGCATTACCAGGTTTAAAAATTCTCATGGAAGCTCATTCTGCTGACAAAAATGCTTTTTGTTTACCTGTGGTTTTAAACAGAAGTCTTCTACAGTAATGGTTACGAGTTGAGCATTAATAGGATAAATGTAAGTAAATTTAGTATAAGATTCAGAATAAAATTTTAAATTCAATTCAATTCTTCTCCCTGTCCTAAATTCCTGCAAACAGACATAAATGACATTTAATTTCTGGTGTGCTATACTCCAACCCAACCATTTCTGTTAGAGCCTAAGCTTTGAAATGATTTGAACTATGTCCCTGTAACTGAACGGCTGTAGCAGACAATAGATTATTTCACTTGCTTGCATTTTGAGCAAATTTATTGACTGAGAGTCTTATTTTAATGCTCCTACTCAACACATCATTATCTCTGATATCCCACGAGCACATGAAAGAATTTTCTAAAGGAAAATACAACCTAAGTGTGAGGGCTAGGATGAATTCCTGCATTTTATTTCTGGTTAAACTCTCAGGCTCAGATCACCTTTATGTCTTGTTCACTACTGAGAAATGGAAGCAGGCTGGGGAGAAAAATGAATATAAGTGGTTTTATATGTCTTTATCTTTTTAAAGATAAATTAGAACATCAGAACTCAGATATTTTTTTTTCCCCCTGCTGAACAACTGTGAATTTTGCTGCGGTCACTTGAAGAGTAAATACTCTGAGCACTTTTCATTTGGGTTTTCATTAAAAAAAAGTAATCTCAAAGTGGAACAATTTTTTTATTACAGTTTAGTAAGCAGAATTCTCATTCCAATGCTTTAAGACTCCCAGAGCAGAACTGATCACAAAGCAACAGCAGATCTTGGTAAGAAAAAACTCAAAAATTTTTTCTCTAACTCAGAATTACCCATTTCCAAGGCTTATCCATCACATAACTATTTGTACCCATAAAAAAGCACAAAACTTGTGAGATAATTTCAATAGTCACAATAGCAAAAAACATCCTCTGTGCTATTCCTCAAAGAATTCTCCTTCTTGGATGCACAATTGGACTGTCAAAGACAGCAAAGAACTCTGGCATTCCCTGCTTCAGGACTGCAAGGGTTCCACCCAAAACTGCAGAGCAAGAAAATGATTAAATCAAAAAATAAATAAATCAAAAAGGCATTGCAGGCTTTCAGTGTACTAATGACATGTGAACTCCCTGACCCTGCGACTGAAGTGGTGGTTATTATCGGACAACCACTGTGAAAATAAGCTGTTAGGAAATAAGAAGTCTTTACTTTTATTTCACTAATTCAAATGGCACAATAATGACTCTTTTGAACTCGATTTCTCAAAGCTGCCATATATTGTTCACTAGAGGCAAGGAAAACAGGTTCATCAGATATTTCACTTCTCATTTCTCTGTCACAGTGGCAGGAATCTCAGATTGAAATACATGCATGCCACACTGTCTCTTGCAAGAGAGTAAAGTAAAATTTCAATGGCCAGCCCCTTTGCCTTCCATGGGTCAGAGATGGTAGGGTGAGAAACAAATTTCAGGATGGAAAACCAGGAAAAGGAAGGGGACACTGAATTCTGCTGCTTCACAATTCCCTGTGCCTGGCTACAGTGAACATTTTTGTGGCTCAAAAGCATGGGGTGCACAGAAACTCAGGAATAACTGAAGTATGGATAAAATACATTTCCATGACTATAAGGTGATATTTTTTTGGCACTCATACCTGGTTGTCTGCAGCAATTGCATCTGTACAGAACTTGGAAACTGGGTGACAAAAATTTGGCCTTGAGCAATCTGTATCAGTATGAATTTCTTAAAATGCAGGCAATATGGGAAAACAGAGCAAATATTTTGAGGGCTGACAGACTGTCCTGGACGCAAAGCTGGCACACATGGCAGGAGGCTGGGCAGATGTGTGTTGGCAGGCAGCTGGAGCTCGGGGCTCAGCCAGCTGCCAGCTCCTCCCAGGACTGATGCTCGGGGCACACAAAGGTGTGGCTGCAGCAGAAACGTAAACTGGGATTTCTCAGGGACTGTTTGGGCCATCGAGGCCACGAGCCCTTCTGCCCACTCTCGATGGCAGAAAATGAGAGCTCAGTATTTATATGCTGAGAGCTCTTCAGCCTCATCCTGGGATAGGGACACAGGTCCAACACAGCCCATGGAGCCAGAGGTGGCACTAAAGGAAGCCCAAATGAGGAAACAGTGAATTCCACTTTCATCACAATATTATGCCCACGTCCCTGCTCCAGACACCAACTCCTACCAAACATACCTTCCCAGAGGGATCAGGCTTGTTAAAACCACACAAAAAGTCAGCACTATCATTTCATTCCAGTACCAGTGGTTCTCCCCTCCTGATTTTAGAATTATTGTTCCTACCAAATGCCACTGCTCCTGCTATGTTCTGAGGTTCATATACATTCATGGCCTTTGCTCCCCGTTCTTCTCTTTAGGAAAACCCTCATTCCCATCATTCAGAAGATAAACTAAAAGCTATAAACCACTATTAAGTGTTAATTTTACCTGGAAAGCAAAGTGGCATTCACCCTCTGCACAACACATAAGGAAAAGAGTGAAAATTCAGGACATGAGTCAGGGCAACATATTCCACATTGACTTCAATTGACAAAAGTTAATTTGTGGATATAAAATTTTGAATGAAAACTACAGTAATAATAAAACTGCAAGCCAACTTTTTACTGCATTGTAATAAAATAATACTCAAAACTTCAGTATGTCCTACCTCATTCTAACAGAAAGTTCAAAAGAAAGAACAAAAATATTTAGGTTACCCTTTTAGATATATTTGTGATATATTTTTTTTTTTATATTTCTATATATAAAAATCACAGAAATATTCCCAAACTAAAACATTTGCTGAGACTTAAAAAAAATACAGTTCACCATTATTCCATCAAAGAGAGAACCCAAGAAAAACAAGTGATCCAAATTGCCCCACAAGCCCCAGTGATGATCCCCTGAACATCTGCTGCTAAATAAACATTCTATATATATATTTTTATACACATACATTTAATATCCTTAACCCACAAGCATGTACAGCACAACTTGATTGTCATTATTTGGAAAACAGAAAAGCACCAGAGATATTCTTGAATTACAATGCCAGAAACAATGGTCAGTAACATTTTACAGAGAAGTTGTTCAGATTGGTTGTTTACAACAGGCTGGAAGGCTCTGGCTGCCAGGGCTTTGACAGCAAAGTGCCATCAACTTTTAATAAGATGGGAAGAGTAAGGCTTAATTTAGGAAAGAAAAGAAATTTTCCTGCATTCTTGTGCATTCTCACACATCATTAAGTCTTTTTTGTATTATTCTAAGAGCTGTGGGGTTTGGGTGATTTCACCAATTGAAGTCAGAGTAGGATGATTTTTGGAACACGACATCACTTAAAGATTCTCCTGTTTTTATTAACATGCACACCGAGAGAAGTGAGTGACCATCACATCACCTCTGCTCTGGCAGTTTTATTATTTCATTCCAACTTCACACAGTGACTTCAGCTGCTCCTCATGACACAAATGCCTTCCAAGTGTCACACCTACTCTGCACATTTCTCAGCATATCCCTTCTAAGATTTTTAAATGGCTGCTCCATCTACATCCTTAAAACTTAGCAATATTTCAAGAGATCATAATATTCCATATTTGTGTTTGTTTGCATTTTTATAACTACACATCACCCCAAGCAAATAAACTGTTTTCTAACCTGTGGAGTTATGCAGTATTTATTGAAATTGTAGAATTTATACTGTTACTATGAGAGCACGAAACAACAAATGTAAAATTAAAACTCATCATTACCTTGAAATCTGGCATGAAACCTGAAACTAAATTAAATCTTATCTAAATGCCAAAATCAAGGAGAAGAAAAACACCACCAAGGGGAAAACTAGATTCTCTTTCCTATTTCCTATTCAATTTGTTTGCATATTTACAAACAGAAAAAAGGTACCTGAACAGTCATAACTGAATCACCTGGAACAGTGAGAGGCTGGCACGTGGATGAAGGGAAACATTTTTCCATCAAAGACTTTGAAAAGAGTCTAAATCTACTCCATATCCAGACTTGGAGAGCTGTGAGAATACAGCAGGATTTAATTCTCTGGATCAGTCTTATACCATATACTGATCAAGACTAATCAAATTACACAAAATGGGATAACTTTTACTGTATCCAAGGGGATATGAAATCATTTGCCTGAGCACAACTCCATAACAACTGAACTACTCCCCACCCACCTGCCCACAGAGGCAGAAATGCAGCTACAACTGCCAGCAGACTTTAGGAATTCTGTGAAAACATTCATTGAAACAAGAGGAAAAGTTTCCACAGCTTTTCAGTCGTGAACTTGACAAGTTCAATGAAGAGTCAAAACTTGACAAGTTCAATGAAGAGTCAAACCAAATTATTTTTCTTGCAAAATGGGACAGGATGCCATTTGATTCAAATCTGCTGCTCCAGTTATTTGGTCATTACAACAATGATTCCCCATCCCAGGCATCTTCATGCCCTGTTCTTCTGGGCCCATATCAAAGAAGTCAATCTACCAGGCAGCAATACCAGAGCACCAGAAATCAAGTTTTCCCAGGAAAGACATTTTTATTTGTGCCAATTCTAGTATACAAATCTTCAAATAATAAGGTCAATAAATTTAATGCAGCTGGAAATTATTCAGATAAAAAAAATGGCAGGCCTTCAATGCAGAGTGACTGTCAGGCCAAGGAAAGGAGAGGACAGTTGGAATAACAGCCAAAGTCACAGTGTAAATCACCATTGAACTATCTGAGAACTCTGCATGATACCCCCAGAGATGGCTGTTGGGCTGGAAAAAGAAGAGTTGGAAAATAATTGCCTGAAGACTGAAGGACACAGATGGGAGTACAAAGATTTGAATAGACTAAAGAAAATAAGAATGGAGATATGAAGGCCAAATACAAGCTCACTGACTAAGCCAGAAAAGAGTCATAGTACCAGAAGTACCATCACAGGTCAGGAGCAGGCAACCACTGCTCCCTCTGGAACCCCAGAAGATGAAGTGTCTGCCACTGAAAGCTGGGTGCCTGAGGGGCCAACCCAGGGCTGGTGCCAGTAACAGACAAGGACTGTTGGTAATAACACGATGTGCAGTAAGATCATCTCTCCTGATCTGAGATAGGCTGTCAAAATAACAAAGTCCTCTGGCTGCCTGCACCATTGAAAATCAGTCGTTTAAAAAAGCTTCTACAGAATGTGGGCTCTCCTTAAATATATCAGAAATGAAATGTGTGTGGTGAAACCTGTGAGCTGTTCCCTGCAGACACACTCCTGCACTCAGCAGAGCCCTTCTGCTGAAGGTCTTACTGCAGGTCCTTCAGTTAAGTGAAATATAAATTGGTGAGTCTTGTTGATACTAATTTCTTAGACACTTATAACTAAATTATCCACTAGAGAGCACAGCAACATTTTCAAACGCATTCTGCTTATGCCTGCAAGTGCCAAGTGAGGTCCTTGTGGTGCTCAAAGTCACTCTCTACACAAGAAATATGCTAAACAATCTGCCATGCACAGCAGAGATAAGGAATGGACTCAATACAAGGCTTGAACGAGAAAAGGTCAACAGACCATGAACTTTTAATGAACAAATTTCAGCTGCTCCCAGCCTTGTGTGCAGCTCTTGGACGTTACTGATGAAATAACTTCTTTTGCATTACACACTTTTGTGTATAAATATATAACAACATACAACAGAAAAAGAAAATACATCCTTCCTTCCTGCAGGAGAAAGCCTGAGCAGCACTCCTCATCAGCATTCTGGGCAAGAGCTGCTCTGTTTCCAGTTCTCCAATATATTCTGGTGATGTCATGACATTTTTACTTTCCATTAAAGAAAACCCTTCATCATTTACTATTTCCCATTTTAATGAGCATCCTGAAAATTCATCTATCATTTAAAAATGTAAATAAAATATTCTTCAGTTTTGCTGAGAACAAAAGGAATATCATCCATATAAAGTACTATGAAATTTCTGCTTTAAAATATTGTTTAAAACTGCTGTATTCCCACAGGCCTTCATCAATACATTGACAAGGGTGTCCACAGCATGCAGAAACCTGAATTGCACATCTCAGAGCCACAGGGAGACAAACTAACTCAACTAGAGATCTTTGCTAAATATGTTTCTCTTCCTTTTCCCACAAACCATGAGTCAATCATTGTTGCAAAAAGATTAATAGAATAGGGCATCTTGTATTCCCAGAAAAACACAGAACTTGGCATATCTAGTCAAATATGGTCAGAAGTAGATTGATTCAGACGCTGAAAAAAAAGTCATTGAAAGTATTTAAGTCTGAAATAAGACACGTGTGAGAGGAATCCTTTCCTAAACAGCATCAGATACTGCTTTATAACCTGGAGAAGAGGGGGTTTATGGACATTTCTCATTTATGCTGGCATCCCCATGACTATAAATGGAATTAGAAAGCTGACAGCTACCATGGAATGAGAAGAGAAGTGCTAGGAGAACGTTCCCTGTCGGTGGGAATTGCAAGCAGCACAGTGAGCTGTGAGCATGGCAGATCACCTGACACCCATTGCTGCAAACAAAGAGCAACAAACAGCAAGGTGGAGGAAATCCAAGTCAGCAAAAAGGGATGAACACAGACCACAGCAAAGCTTCTCCAGGAGTGTGTGTAAAGACTGCCATGGATTTCCACAGCTCAGGTTAACAGGACATTGAAATATCACAGAACACAGATGATGTGAGCACTAAATGCAATCTATTCACAGAACCATAGCATGGTTTGGGTCAAAAGGGACCTTTAGAGGTCATTCAGTTCCACCCCCTGCCATGGGCAGGGACACCTCCCACTGCCCCAGGCTGCTTCAGGCCCTATCCAGCCTGGCCTTGGACACATCCAGGGATGGGGCAGCCACAGCTTCTCTGGGCACCCTGTGCCAGGGCCTCAGCACCCTCACAGGGAAGAGTTTCTTCCTAATTCTAATCAAAATCTCCTTCAGTTTACAGCCATTTGCCTTTGTCCTATCACATCCCCATGAAAAGTCCCTGTCCAAGCACTCAGTGCCATTTCTTTGGGGTTACTACAATCTAGTTTTCCTTTTGTTCAGTCCTATCAGTTTAAAATCACCATCACATAATAGACATAGCTGTATGCAGTTGGGGAAAAACAAACAGAGAAACAAACCAACCACCAAAAAACCCACATAAAAACAGAAGAAATATGAATTATCAGGTTTTCTCAGTATAATCTACCATTATGGATAACTCCTGCCACAAGTGGGTAAACCAGTTTACCAAATCCTCAACACTGAGAAATGTATTTTAATATTGACAGACCTGATTTCCTCTTTCTGCCTTACAAATCACACTAATGGGGTCTAAATCAGAGAGCGAGGGTGTAGGGGTGGTATCTAAAATAGCTTAATTGGCAACACCCTGCAAAGTCAGGCCACAAGGTAGCAGCAGCCATGAGCTCCTACCTGGAGAGCAGGTTTGTGTGTGATACAGGCAGAATCTGTGTCTGCTCCATCAAAAAATTTGAGCCTTTTTTGATGATTTCCAGCCCCCAGTAAAACCGTTCTCTGCAGCATAAAGTGTCCAGGTCTTGGGAGCAAAGCTCCTTTGAAGGGGGGAAAGATTTCCTGGCTGGAGATGAAGTGCTGACCCGTGGTTATTAGAGCTGCAGCTCCTTCACCTGCATGGTTTTCATAAGTGTTTTGGCTCTGCAAGAGTTGATGAGCAGTTTAACATCCTGCTGGGAAAATAATAGCTTCTATATCCATGTGTGGACCATTTCAATTCATCTAGGGAAGAAAAGTCTCTGTAGGTGCAAAGGCTCACATGAAATATATATTTTTAATAAAGCATTTAGAGGCAAAAAGAATTATACTGACTTTCCATCTCAGTTAAAGACAGGCTCATGCTGGAAAAAATTTGTTCATGTTGGACAAGTGCTGAAGCTGATGGGCCTGAAGCTTCTGTGCACAGTGTACCAGACACTTCTAAATGGATTCTAAGTGGATTTATCTTCTTAAAAGGTATTTTGCTTTTTTTAAAATTACTGATTTTAAATTTGCCAGAAGTGACTCAAAAGACTGTAATTAATTTTTAAATGTTGCACATTACTACAACAAAGATTAAAATAAATTTAGACTAAAGCTGGAATTTTATTATTCAGAAAAACTGAGCACCTGAGACTGGTTTGAGTATATCATACCAAAGCAAGACCTCACCCAAGGATGAGAAAAGACTCAATTTGAGGAAAAGGCACAATAAAGAGGCTCTATTAACTAAGCAAGGAAAAAAGGAACATATTTAATACCATGGAAAGGTGGTATTTTGAACTCATCAGTGTAGGCTCAGAGAGGGGCCCCAGTGCAGGTTCGTGGTTGAGGAGATGGAACAACCACTCTCATAAACTTCCCCTCTTTATGGCTTGCCAGGTGACTTTTGGACACTCAGGCAGGCACTGCTCAGGGGGCCCCACACTCAGATCAGCACAAAGCACCCGAGATGTGCCCACCAGGGCCTGGGCACAGGGGGAGGTCTGGGCTCACCCTGCACACCCCAGAGCTTTGCTTAGCACTGAACCTCTTACAGTGCAGCTGTGAAGGGAAAAACACCTTTAAAATCTGTTATTTAGCAACCACGTAGTAAGGCTCAGCAGCAGAGTGAAGCCTTTTTCTGACGCAGAACCCAAAAAGGTGCCAGAGAACTGCTTTACATGAGGGTGGTGGCTGTGCCCCAGCAAACCTCGCTTGTCAAGGACAATAACACAAATCAGAGCACCACCAATGGGGTGTAAAATCATTGCAGCTCTGAAATTCTGTGCTGAGAATCCCAAGATTGGTCATTTATCAAACAAACTTCTGAATCTCAGAAAGACAACAACGCTACCTTAACATAATCATATTTTGTAGTAAGAGCTCAGCTCATCAATACACAAAAACTTTGTGAAAAATGAATTTAATACGAGCCCTTTCACAGGCTCCAGATTATCCATCTTGTTTTTTTGGAATGGAAACAGGATACTCATTTTTCTGACAAATTGGAAGATAATTTTTATCTTAAGCTTTCTACAAATACCACGTTTGTGTAAACTGAGAAAAGCACATGTACAGTATCATTTAGCAAAATTAACAGGATTATTTTTACACTGATGACATTAAAATAAACTCAAAATATGCATAAGAATAAGAGTCTTTTTTCATCTTCTGTCTACACACCCAGTAAAGTGGTTCTCTGAATATATTTCATATAAAGCTTGACACAAAATTCCGGCAGCCCTAGATCTAGCTGTATTTCACAGTTTAAATGTTTTTAATTAAGAACTTGTGAAGAATTGAAATGTATGTGCTTCAACATCATACCAGCAATTTCCAAAGCAACAACATAAATGGTAAAAGCAACAGGAAATCCCAACCAGCCCATATAAGCAGCCATATGGTCCAAGGCACACATCCTATCTGTTATAAGAGTAAGGCAGGATTTCTCAAAACAGAATTGAGAATGGTACAGTAGAATGATGGTATTTTTACTAATGCTGTTTAAATTCTTGCCTAATGTAGTGTTTCAACAAGCAGTACAGAAATTTAACCTTGTCACAAATTATCTCCTTCCTTCAAGATATTGAAAGGGTGTGGGAAAGAGAGGATTAAAAAAAAAAAAGAAAAAAAGAGGGGAAAAATGAAGATATATATACGTATATCTTGTGGATAAAAGCACCTAATCCCAGTTTAGCTTCCATACAATAACTCTTCTCAAAGAGCAACGAAAGGGGAGGTAATTTCACAGGGAGGTCTTCCGGGGTGACAGAATATATGGATTCCATTAACTGAAGACAGCTGTGGAGCCCATTAATTTTCCCTGGCAGCCTGGCGATGGCAGNACATAGAAGCAGTTTGTATTACTAAAGTAACTGAATGCTGACAGACAAGAAAAAAATAACGGTGCATGTGTTAGTGATGAGAATCTATGGATCTTCTCCACACTGCTTTGCAAGGGTGCAAGTCTTACTTGGGTACAGCAAATGAGATACCAGCTCCTCAGCTTTAGGAGAGGTGGAAAAACCTGGTCCCTGGCAATGAAAATACATCATTTTAAGGGCTTAATTTATTTCCTTTATTCGGCAATATTAGTTCTGGGTGCTTTCCTGCAGCATATCAGGTCTCTACAAACCCCAGTATCACTATGGCTAATCTATAATAACATAACTATCTGCAGTTCATTCCATCGACTGCACCAAGCCATGAAACTCAATTACCAAGTGAGAAAAAAATGGAAAAGCCAAAACAATGATGTAGAGCAAGTGTCAGGGTGTCAGTGGAGCTGCCACAGTTATTGCTGCATGAAGCTGAAGCACTTCAGAAATTGGGAACACTCAGAGCAGCCCATTCCCAGCCCACACAGGGCAGCACAGGACAGTGTCATTTACACAGAATTTATCGAGGTAAGAGGCCCCAAGTTCAACCTGTCTTTCCTCTGCCCCCTTATTTTACCTTAAACCACGTTGTTGATGCAATACAATGTTTACTCATTGAGGTTTTTTCACCTCTCAAAATAAGCATTCTTCTCTATTGTGTTTTAAATGCCAGTACATCAGAATTCATTACAGAACCAAACAAAACCAATATAACACATGCATTTAACAGAGAAATAAACTGCAGCAAGAAGCGGGTTTCAGTATTTAATGGCATGAATAATGAATTAAAAATTAAGTTTAAATTATGTTGAAGGTCATAGAAAAAGCCTCAAAGAAAGATAGTTAAACAGACACTAAAAGGAAGATTTAAATAGGTGATCTTTTAGTATTCTAGCAAAAACCCTCTGTCTTTCACTCTTTATTTAAATTAAAATACCACTCAGTGACTGACCTTTTTAACATGGCCTAAGGGAGCAGGGTATGATCTTGTTAGAAAAGAAATGATATTAAAAGAGCAATACTATTAAAAAGCAGAAGATGATGGAACCCACAGATTAAAATTTGTTTGCTCAGGGAAGATTATCTTTTATGAAAAGTCCTTCCTGCTACAAGCAGAGACAACTGCTGCTGTTACCATTTTGGTAACTAGTTTATGGACTGAGTTAATAAAGACTTAAAAACAAACTCTGAAGTTAAATCACAGGTTTGCTGACATTTCAGCAGAAGTGTCCCTTCTTTTCAGCATCTCCCTTGGAGGCCAGCTGTGGCAGAGATGGACTTCTCCAACTCTCTGTTCCTGAACATTCCTTACATGATGTCCTTCAGCTTAACCCCTGACTTCCAGATTTTTATCCAGAGGGGTCATAGATGCTGCCAAAAGAAAAAGGGGGGGGGCAAGACTTTGGCCCTCTGAGTTCTCATCTGAGGCATCTGAGATTGTAGGATTGTGAGGGAGCAGAGAGACAGCTCTTTAACACTCTTCACCTGACTCTGATCTCTGCTACTCCAAGGCACTCTCCAAAATTCCTACTCCCCTTACTTTTAATGGAGTCTCTCTCTGGGGATGGAAGGACAGACATGGAAATGATGAATGCCTAATCCCCACCAAGAATCAAGCACCTAAAACAAGTTCCTGATTCCTCCTTTTCAAGCACTTCCAACAGAGGCCGTGTCCTTCCACCTCTGCACAGCAGAGAGCCTGAGCAGAGGGAGCTGAACCCCCCCTCAGCACTGTGCCACCAACAAGAGGACTGAGCTGGTGCCAAGCTCCCCATGCCCACCACCATGGCACAGGCAGGGGGCTGTCACATCATTAAACACGGGCATTTCAAAGTTTTACACCTCAATGCTTGGAAACTGAGAAATGTGTTCTGTCTCTAAATTTCCATGTGGATTTTAATGGATTAAAGCATCACTGTCATGACTTAGAGGAAATTCATATAAATTAGATGGCTGGCAAAACCTTGGGGAGGTTTTGTCCTGGACTTCACTGAACTTGCCTGGTGTATCAATTAGTATATTAGAAATTAAACATAAACCACTAGAAGAATAAACTGCACTCAATGAAGTACCCATAACCTGATGTCACAAATTATGTTTTGTTAAAGGGAACACTTCAAAATAAAGGTGTCCAGGAAATTGAACACTTCTGTCTTCCTGCAAGAAACACAGGTGAAAATCCCCCCAAAATACTAAACATGCAAAGATTGAAATCTGAGCCAAAGCTACGGTTTCTTCATCTCCTTTGGGTCCCAACAGGCAAAGGTTGCCAAAAAGGCAGAACCATGTCTGTGACTATGGGATATTCGACAGTATTTTGAGCAAGAGAGATCCTGTTTGATCCCGCTGTCTCGTCTCCTTACGATACTGAATTTGCTGAACGTGCTCAAAGATGACGGCTCCTATTCTAAAAAACAGAATGAACTGGAAGCCCTCCAGTTCTTCTGCTGCAGAGAGTGAAAAAAACCCCACTGAAATCAAGCATAACCTTCTGAAATCACGTTTGTGTTCATTCATTTCAGCCTCCTCATGAGGTAAAACCCACAAAAGATACCAGCCAGGCCAGGAAGTGCAGACTGTTCTCTCTGTATACAGTAGATGCACTGTAAATATTTCCTTCACTTTAATTTGTGGCTGGAAAGGGATTAAAGCAAAACAGTTCTGAGAACTGAAATTAAATCAGTGCTGAGGGTTGGATGGGTTTCTAAAAACAAGCTTTTCTATGAAGTTATACACATTTTCTGATTTATACTGCTGGATTTTTTTCCCCATCTTTACTGAAATTTCAGAAAAATTACTCCAGTGATGGGAAACATACAAATATAATCTCCTCCTTTTCAGATCTCAATATAGTTTATTAGAGAAATTAGTCTATTAAAACAAACAAACAAACAAAACCACAAACAAACCCAAACAAAACAAAAAGCAACCAAAGCAAACAATAACAAAAAAAAAAAAAAAGAAAACAAACAAAAAAACCCAAAAAAACCCTAAACCCAAACAAACAAAAAAAGGGCAAACCACATGTATTTATCTATCCTTAAAGTCAATCAAGGTAATTTGAACTATTCTAACCTTGCCTCTTTGCACAGAATTTCTGAGGTTTTGCTGTACAGAATAGAGATGAAACTTTCTGTAACAAATTCTTTGATAATCATTAATGCCAAAAACCTTCTGCCCTACAGCCCTTTAAAATCTCTACAAGTAAAAGTAACTGGAACAAGAGAAAACCATCACAAAATGAGACAATCAACTCCTGGTTTTGAAGATTTAGAAAAAAGATACATTACTTTTTTTTTTTGTAAATCTGAATCTATTTGACTTAACTTATGTTTAATCACTTTATTTTCAGATTACCATGGAATCTTCACCAAAATTATGTCTCCTTCAGTAATTTTATATAAGAGTTTTTAAAAATGAGTCTCCAGGATTAGCTAAAGATATTATCAAATCCATAGTGATGTGGGGGTATTTTTGATTTTGAGTCCAAAGTCTGAAACATTTCTGGATTGCTAAAAATTCTGTTTCTATTGACTTTTCTTTGTAGCTAAACCCAACTTTTTGAATTTTGAATTAAAAGGCTAATATTGTGTCTTCCTGATAACTAAAGCCTGGAAAAGCCTTCACTGACTAGAAAGCCAAAGCTGTTCCCCACTTACTTGAACAGCACCTTGCTCCTGACTGTGTTGCAGATGCTTCCAGAGATCTTAAAAATCAAATGTTGCACAAATTAATTCCAAAGAAGGAGGTGCAGGGGTGGGCAGGAAGGATCAGTGTTGAGTACAAGTCAGTTTAATTTGCAGGTATCTGAGAGGACATTATAACAATGACATGAATAAGGATAACAAAATGTTAACGAAAAAGCACTGTCAGTAATGATACATTTAGATAAATGGCAAACGTACTCACATGAACTCTATCATTACTGCTTCAATCACAGTCATACTTTAAACTTTGGGGAGCTAATTTCATTTATAAATTCTGCTGCTGCACATCAATTATCAGCAGCATTACTAACAGTGAGGCACAACTGCTGTGCGAGGGTGACTGATTGTCTGGCATTAGCTCTGATAAGAGAAGGGCTGCAAACCACTTTAAATGTCAAAAACCTGCAACAATAATGGGCATAAGCACCAGTTATACTCCTCTAACTTCCCTGCCTTCCTGACAATTCATTATTCTGTCTTCCCATCGCTACATCCTCTAAACCAAAAAATATAAATGCCAAAGAGCACTGTTCTTCCTAACAGAGAATTTCCAGAGTCTTTATTGTGAGAGAATTATCTGATTCAAAACCAGAGTTAATTCCCTGAGCAAAATATTTGCGGTTGGTCTATCTCAAGTTCAGTAACAAAATTTTGATTTCAGGGCATTAAAATCAATCCTTTAAACACAGTGATTCAGTTTAAGAAAAACAGAAAAACTCAGCATCAGTCTTTCTATAGAAATTTCACAGTGGGGCTCCAGTAAAGAGTGCAGAAGGTTAGGAAGACTTACCCAGAGCTGCTGTGAGCATGGCTGGTGTTGCCACTCAATCACACGGTGCCCTGCCCAAAGCACAGCACGAGCTGCAGGAGCTGCCTCCTGGCCAGGCAGCCTCAATGCCAGCTGCCTGTGACATTGACTTGTTTGCAGCCTCTTGTAGTGCTGCCGCTATCAGTGTTATATTTGTATAGTAGAATAACATGAAATATTGATTCTAGAGTGCTTATCAACCGGACCTGCTCAAAATACTCTTCCTACCAAGTTCAGTGCTGTTTCTCATGCAGAACCGGTGCTGTGTATTCGTGCAGGGAGCTGCTTGTTCTCTCACAGCACTCTGAATTCTTTCCTTGAGACATAAGCAATAACTTTTCAAAATCTGGGGACAGTGGGAAAAGACACAAAGAGTATTTTCTGAAATTGTATTAATTGCCCTTTATACTAATTTAAATGATTTGACAGAATGACTTTAAAAGACAGGATCTCTTCCATTCTGGCTTCAATCACTACTCTGAAATCAGAGCAGGACAATGACCAGCAAATTTCTAATTGCAAAATGAATCACTAAATATTCTCAGCACGTTCTTGGCTTTTTTTGGTTGTTGGTTTGTTTTTTGGGGTTTTTTTTGCAGGAGGTATTTTGGGCATTTTCTGTGTGCCAGTCCAATAAGAATAAAAGCAGAAGCTGCTGCCCGTGGTTTGCCTCTGCATCCTGCCATGGGCGTGGGATGAGCAGGGGCACAGCTCTGGGGGCATGGGGGATGCAGTACCAGCAGCTCCCTGAAGCAGGGCCACCAGCGGGACCTGGCACGGCCAGTGACAAGTGGCAAGGAAGAACTGTGTCCCTGTGCCAACCCAGCTACTCACAGGTCACCTGTGGCTGCCTCTGGGGATTTCTGCTGGCTGCAGATGTGGTAACAACTACAGCTCAACAATCAGAAGCAGTGGCACTTACTCCACACCACCAGGCATCTCCTTCCCCTCTGCTTTTACTTCCACTTTTAATGTACCCCAGGACTTTTATTCATTATTAACCTGTGTAAAGCAGCTGTGCAGTCACTGCTGTCACAGTGTTGGTGTTTGTGACGTACCAGCAGAGTCCTGAGAGTGGGCAGCTCTTAGCTCTAGCCCTCCTAATGCCAAAGCAGACAAACTACACAGACCTGGCTCTCCTGAAAATTCAAAGCTGATCTCGTTCATTGTTCTTTCAGCAGGTCAAATATTAATTATGTTGATGTACTTCTAAAACCGACAAAATCAACAATTAACTCACAAACTCGCCTTCCAAATGATTAAAAATGTCTCACCTAATATAACTAAATAGGGCTAAACAGAACTTGTGTGCTGCAGGTTTTTTCTTTATAACTCTTTCAATTTTTTGTTTGGCTAAACCCTCAAAACCCTGAGAAATCACCCTATTTAAAAAATTATTTTGAAACTGGCCATTTTTTCCATGAGATTTAATGTAATAATAATGTATTTATTTAACATTTTACCCTGTAATGTCTCAGGAGGTAGATTCTATTATCTTGCTAAGAAGAGCCACACATCCCAAACTAGATAAAGGCTTGTGCTTCAAAAAACCGTTCAGATTTAGCTGGAAGATTCTACTACACAAGTTTATCATAAGCTGAAAACCAGAAAAAAAAAGAGCATTCTGCAAAATCTGAAAAGTACACGAGAAAAAATGTTTCATTTTACATATATAGTTGTTCATGGACTTGCACCAATACAAGTAGAATTTGTCTTATTGCAGTGACCATTTCTCTTTGATACCAAGAAAAAAGTTCAACTCACATCAATACAACCGTACATAATAATTTACTGGATTATTATAGCTTTAGAGTTTGCTTCCCTAATGAAAATAAGCCTGCTACAAACAGAGATAATCAGATGTATGAAGAACCACTGTGGCTCTGATTAGCTGTGATGCATGAGTCATCTGCAGAAGCTGGAGTTTATGCATTCTTTCCACCAAAAGACAGCACTAACCTCCCACTGAAACCAGCCCCCTGAAAAGCCCCAAATTTCAACAGAAAGGCCCACGAGGAGGGAAAAACTGGAACCATAATAATTGAGCTCCACACAACAGCTTGCTGATCACCAAGCAAGAAAACCTGAATTTCTTCCAAACCTCAGCAGCAAAATGCAAACATTTTCCCCACGCAAAAAACATAAATAAATCAGTGTTAGTGCAACTGAGAGCAGGCAGCACTGCCCACTCCTTGCAGCCCCAAGCTGCCTCTGCCCAAGAGCACAGACTTCAGGACACAGATGTTTTGTTCTTGCTTTCAATCACACTATTTAACTATTCAGTTATTAGAAAATATTCATCTGCCCTTGTTTCTCAGACCACTCTACAAATGCAGCTATGCACAGAGAGCTGCCAGGGTATTACAGGAACTTCTAGCTGGGCTCAGTGCTGTGTTTCTCCAGAGAAACAGGATTTTTTTTTTCTTTTAGTAAGAGTATATTGATTATCTGTCAGGCACCATAGACAGATGGACAGTATAAATAGCAAACATTTGTGTGATAACTTAAGATTTAGATTTTAATTCACTACTGGGTGGGTTTCTTCCCTAGCATCATTTTTATAACATCAACACCTTAGAGGAATGAGTAATGGCAGTGAATTCAGATTTATAGCTATCATAGTTCTAACACTAAAGTTAAAGTAGATGCTTTATTTCTTAGAGTTTTCTCTTTAAAACCTTGTTTTTGCATCCAGTCCTGCTGATATTTTGGATTTTGGCTTACCTATCAAGCACAACTTTACTTCTACCTACTGGATTTCTACTAAGTCCAGCTGAGAGGTGCACAAGTGAAATTATTACAAAAATAACACAGTTTTGCCAAGAGGGCATAAATCCAGCAATGCCCTGTGAAGGCTTTAAAAGAGGAAGAAACACACCTATTTCTGTTCCTTTTACCCTCTTACTCCTTTATTTTCCATTCAGGACTCCAACACTGCAGAAGCCTCTTCCATGCAGGAACTGATGTGACCAACACTGAATGGGAGTGCCTTGATCTACACAAACCCCAAACCACCCCTGCTCAGTCACAGGAGGTGACACTGAGGAGTTCACAAACGTTTCAGCCCTGGCACCCATCAGGGGTAACCTGGAGCCCTGAGAACACATGAAGAGTGCACTGGCACTGCCCCATCCCTCTGGCCAGCTGCTGATTACTGTCAGGAACTCCATCTGGGCACTGGATCAAACAGTGAGTGATTTGTTTACATGTGCCTGCCCTCAAGCAATTCAACTTGAACAATATCTTGGCACAGCATTGATCACCACAAATCTGCATCCAGAAGCTAACATTTAATATGTGCTATCTCCTCTCATATAGCAGGTGAGAGAAGTTTCACCATTAACCATCTATTTGCCATCTAAAATATTGAAAAGTATTTTAAAAAATGCATGACAGCAAATATAAATTAAATGCCTTAAAACAGGCCTGAAAGCTCTACTACAGCTTGAAGCTGCTACCTGCAAGCTCCCTTTACACATTCCTTTTTGCCCTGCTTCCTCTGCAGCCTAAGATCAGCACAGAGAGCTCCTTCAGTGCCTGGTAATAACAGGCTTCCCCTTCCCCAAGACCAGCACAGGTATCCAGGTCCCCATAAGGGGATAAACTGCTAATAAAAATCATTCTCTCTTTCCCTTATGATTTCTCTTTTTCTGAATTTCACCTGGGCTAAAACTCTGGTTTGGCTTTAGCTACCATGAGGCCATTTCCCCCACACCCATCCCTTCTACACCATGACCAAAATGACTAATGAAGTGTTTATTACATGTTAAGCTGAAAAATTAGGTAATTTAAAAGGCAAAACACGACAAGGAGGGTCAAGAAGGCTAATTGTATTAAATCTGGTGTCCTGGAGTGGCTCATGGGAACAGTGCCTGAAAATCCTCCTGGACCTTAGGAGGTGCTGGATGCTCCTGGTGCTGTACCTGCTCTGCACTGGCAGACCAATATTCCTGTGCTTGGATGACTTGAGGACTCAAACTCTCAAGATCCAGACTGGTGAAGACATACAAAAACTAGGGCCACAACATAGATAAGAAACCTAAAAAAAGGGCCAGCACAAATAAAGAGAAACTGGCTGACACTGACTGTAACCTTCCACAGGAGATTTGGTCTGTGCAGATGTGTCATTGAACATGTATCTTGATCAAGCCTACAATTAATTTCCAGTGTCAAAATTATTATAAAAATTGCATGACTACACTATGAAATTTACTTAGTGCTTAAGGGAAAAAGGCTGACCAAAATGAGGAGTGAGAACCACTAGTGTGGTATTTCTGAATATACAAATACTTATTTTTTTCAATATGCAAGCATTTAAACGTGAGTGTCCAGCAAATTACATAAGCACATGAAAAATAAAGCACTTCACAGATATGCTCAGGACATTTGTTAGCTTTGCACATGAATAGAGTAGAAATTGATTAAAAATAATGTGAGTGTTTTTACAACACTGAGAGAGAGGGGGAAAGAGAGCAAAATCTTTATCTCACTAAAAATACAATGATGGCTGCACTCAGATCTCAGGTTTTTAGGTAAGATAATGCCAAGTATTTTCAAAACCTTAGAAGGTGTTTCATAAAAGGCCATTTTAGCACAAAAAGTTGGTTAACCTTGAACAGTTAGCTAATGATCCAGCCTTAGCAGCAGTGAATGAACAGATCTTAGCAGAGCAAAGCAAACCCAGTCAGGAGAGATGAGTGGCAATGAAAGAGGCCCCAGGACCATTTCAGTGAGCAGGGAAATCTGCAATGAACCCACTGAGTGGAGTGGGTAAGAAATAATTTCTCCAGACTCTCAATGCAGTCAAACAGCTTTTGGTTCAAATCCCAAGATTTTCCTCCTCTCTCAACTCCTTGTTCCTTGACAAACAGCGAGGAATCAGATTGTTTGATACACTTGATATGTTACTGCTATTTTTTATATGGCTTCAATTTAAAGCCATTTAAATTTGAGTCTTCAGTAATACTTTGTAACCTGTCTAAATTCAGAAAATAGATAGAGATGGTGAGCATGGAAATGCAGCACAGTGCCCTTCAGATCCTCTGTCATTCGGAACCTGAAGTATGTAATTAATGCCAGGGCATTGAGGGAACATAAAATGCAGAATGTGCAGAGCCTAAGGTTTATTCTCTTCTATAACTGCAAGTACAATAAAATATCTGACATTTCATATTGATCCTTGACAGGATAATACAAGAATTATTTTAAACAGTAAGTAAAATGAAAGCAGCCACCTACATTCACTTAATACTAGAATTAAGTAAATAAAAGCCTGCTATCACAGGGAGGCACAGACTTGGCTCTCTATATGGGTATAGTGCTTCTTTAAAATGAATTATTGATCCTTCAGAAGTCAAGACTGGGATTAACACTCCTTTCATGCCTGGCACCATGTTCTGCTGTGCCCCTGTGACTGACCAGCCAACACAAACTGGTAAATACTGCCTCACCTCGGGTTCTGGGGGCAGTTTGGGGCACCACAGCATAGAAAACACATCAGGCCACTCAAGAGCATCCAAAGGAGGCCAGGAGGATGAGGAAGGGTCTGGAGAGGAAGCCATGAGGAGCAGCTAGGGACACTTGATTTGTTCAGCCTGGAGAAGAGAGGAGGAGAGACCTCCCTGTGGTCTTCAACACCCTCTTGAGGGGCAGTGAAGGGGCAGCACCAATCTCTTCACTCTTGTGACCAGGGACAGGACCCAGGGAATGGCTGGAGCTGTGTCAGAGCAGGGTCAGGCTGGGCATCAGGGAAAGGCTCTTCCCCCAGAGGGTGCTGGGCACTGCCCAGACTGCTCAGGGAATGGGCACGGAGGCTGCCAGAGCTCCAGGGGTGTTTGCACAGCGCTGCCAGGAACACACAGGGTTGTTGGGGCGTCTGGGCAGGGCCAGGAGCTGGGCTGGATGATCCTGTGGGTCCCTGCCAGCTCAGCCTGTTCTGTGATTCACAGGGCAGAATGTGGGGCTTGTCCAACCACAGCAGCACCCGTGGGTGCAGTGCCACCCCAGCTGGGCCAAACCCTGAGCCACAGGCGCCAGCCCAGCACCAGCTGCAGTCCTGGGGAGACAGACAGACAGACAGCAGCCCTGGCAAACAGGGCAGCAGCAGCTCCCTCAGCAGCTGTGCCCCAGCAGGGACACCAGGGCTGGTGGCCATCGATGCCCTGGACGGGGCTGGAGAGAGCCTGGCTGTCTGATGGCAGTGGGGAAAGAAAAGGTGAATGACACACTCAGCAGCAAGCAAAGAGCAGCCTGCCCTGGGTTCAACACCATGCTGGTAAAACATCCCCCCACCCAGGCAAGTCCAGGGCAATGAACTTGCTGTGAGCAAGAGAAAAACGCTAGGCTGGAAAAAATCCTTCCCTTCTTGAAGATACAACTGGCAGGACTGCCATCCCTGCAATTCCGAGCACACAAAGAAGGGATGGTCCTCAGGGAGCTTTTGGTGCACAAGTAAACACTCCAAGCACAATTAAAAAGTTCTTTAGAGCACCACACGCATCTCAATAAGTTGAGAATTGAGGAAACAATCACTCCCATCAGCTGACACTGGAGCAGGCACTTCCCCACACTGAAAAAGGGTGAGCAATGCATCACTCTGGTATTTGTGGCCTACCACTCCATTACTGCTTCTCTATAAAATTACATTTCTGATAAAAATTTATATGTCAAACATTTTTGTGATTACAGACCAAAAGTCAAAATTTGCATTTAAATAGATGTATTAAAAACTCAGCAGCACAGGTAGAAGAGGGAAATATGTTTTAAGGAAATTTAAATAGGGAGCATGAGCACAGAAGGGATTTCTCTTCTTAAATGATTTGAACAATTTTGGTTTTATTACTGTTCTTGGGTCCAATTCAAAGTCAAGATTGGAACCATAGTATCCTATACCCCTGGACTCATCTCAGGCTGAGCTCGAGAAAATAAGTCTCTTTTCATCTTTCCATTGGGAATAACCCCATTTGTTGTAAATAAAGTATTTTTTTTTGTTCACAGTCCAAGCCCATACTTTACACCAGCTTGCAGCCCAAGCCATATTTTACTGCTTTGCTCTCAAGTTCATCACTCAGTTTTCTTTGCATCAGCCACCACAGCCACTGCACTTCTTCCCAGGCAGCACAGCCACTTTTGAGAGGGAGTCCATGGGATGTTCTGAGTTGGAAGGGACCCAAAAGGGTTTTTGAGTCCAACTCCTCAGTGCATCACCCATACACAGCTCAAATCCATGACCTTGGTGATACAAGCACCGTGCTCCCACTGAGTTGGTGAATTTTCAATGTGCAACCAAAAAATTCATAAGCAATTCTCCCATACAAATGCCTGACATCAACTACCCCCTTGGACTGAAACATATTTTGTTGTGCCACTTTTTATTCTATAAGGAATTTCTAATGTTAAAGAAATTCTTTTTCTGACCTCTCCCTATTATCTTTTCTTTCTTCTCATTATACACTTTTTATTTTCTGTATGTTGTCAAGATTTAACTTTAACCCCTGCCTCAAAACCTGATTTTGTACTTTCAAAAGGGCACCGAAATCTTGGCAATGTGCCCTTTATAGTCCAGCTGGGATCAGCAACACATGTTCTCCATATAAAGACCATATAAATCAGTGTGTGCAGTGATTTTTTTTCTTTTTTCTTTCCTGACAGGCTTTCCCACCATCATAATGATACAACATGAACTCCATTATTGTTAATGGAAGGAACTATTGTCAGTTTTAGCTCTGCCATGAGTCAATGCCTTCATAAACATGCTCGTTTTCTCCAAGAAGAAATTGTACAGAAGCAAATCAGCTCTTAGAAACACAGATGGAAGTGTAGCACAAAAACATTGTAACTCAATTACCATTTTAGGTGTGTGTTTGCTGTCTTCTTCAGATATTCTATTCTTTCCTGCAGAATTATTTCTTTAACACGGGGAAAATTTGTCTGGGAACACAAACTTCAAGTATAAACAGAGATTATTCCTGAAAAAATCATTGCAAAACTTTTCTTATTTGCAGGTAATCCCTAAATTTCTTCAAGGAACATTTCTTCAGGGAATTTAGAAATACAGTCAAAAGTATAAAGACCATCCTACAAGCAAGGGTACTCTCCTACATTGACTCATTCTGGCCTTGCAGACAACAACTGGTACTTGCAGCAAAGTTTTCTCATTCTCCCTCCACAGCACAGAGCTGCTACCAGAGCATTCCCAGGGGCCTGAAGTAAAAACTGTGTCCAAGACACCAGGAACATCAGTGCTACTCAGGAAATCATTGCTTCACTGCCAGTGGTGGCTTTCAGACAGCCAACAGAAAACCCAAGAGCAGAGGATTAAACTCTCTACAGCACCATTTCTTCCAGCTGCCTGTCAGAGCCAGGATATTCCTCATTTTCATTAAGCACATTTCAGGAAAACCTTTACCTGCATTTTTATGTAACACACACAACAGGGCCATTTTATAAACCACCTCACAGTAGTTCAATTATATTTTTCCAATGTGGCTCTCAGGGCATGGGCAGGGTAATTTTTTTAGGTAACAGATGTTACCTGACACTCACAGACCTGCTGTCTGCTCTCCTTTTCCTTGAAGCCACCAAGCAGCTGCAGTGGGATGTGAGTGGCAGATGTGAAATCCCAGCTCAGGTCAAGCCCAGCCTCAGCAGGGCTGATGTCCAGGACATCACAGCCTGGTGGAGTTAACCCCCAGCAGCCAGAGACAGAGAGGCTGGTGAGGCTGCACAAACACCCCGGGTCCTCTTCACTCTCCTCATTCTCTATTTCCCCTCCCTAAACCAATCTCATAAAATATCAGATCTTCAGAACTGTTTCCTATCCTGCTTTGCTCCATTTTTTCCCAGGGGTTTGCCTGGGTTTTTTTTTTTTCCTTTTTTTTTTGGTCAGCTGTTGCACACACAGCGCTGTCTTCATTAAATTGTCCATTAAAAACCTCATTTTGTAAGATTTCTCCACAAAGATATCTAAATATCTTACTTCTCTCAATGTTAATGGGATTGAGGCACTACAATACAATCATGGATCTCAGCTGTAATTTTAATATATATAAATGAAAACTTGGATTTTTATTTTACCCTCACAGGATATATAATTTAGAAGTCATTTAGAGTCTTGGAGTTTTTAATGGACATAAATTTACAAAGTCCACAGAAAATTTAATCTCTTCAGTGAGCCTCACAAAGATTTTTTGAAGTTTCCCTTTTCTTGACCATCCAAAATACCCTTTTCTACTTTATTACTATTTCCAAACACAATTGATTTAGTGTGTGGATATATCTTTGTCTGAATATACATTAATAAAATGTAGCTATTCCTATTCAAGAAACCAGACAGAAAGAAGTTGTTAATTTCTATCAACCATCTATTGGTCTTCTCATTCAACTACGTGTCATTCTTTATACTTACTCCCTTGTCTATTCTGCATGGGAGTTTTGCAATACATATAAATAATAAATATAAAAATATTTTGTGCCACATGGGGCTTGGACAACGATACCATTCCCCCATTAGCATGGGGCATTGAAAAAGAGTCTGTCACTTGATCTCTACCTCCCATTCTTTGTGCACAGAGCACCAAACTGCAGCTGCAGGGCTGGCATCCACAGCAGCTTCACTCTGGGTGATGGTGTCAGAGCATCTCAGCTGCCACCTTGTGCCACTGAACATTGCCCACCCAGCGTGGGCAGCACAGCCAGGACACTCTGAGTGCACTGACAGCCTCCATCCCATGGCAGTTTGGACTGGAAAATCCTAATCTGGCTGTGCAAGTATGGTATTACCAATCTTTCCAAAGAATTCTGCTGGCTGTGGCAGAGTTCACTGACACAAATGTGGCCTCAGAGCCCTCCCTGTGTCTGTGGCAGGAGGGCTCTGGTGGAAGAACCTTTCCCTTGGGTCCCCACTGATCTCACTGTAACATGGGTGATCAACACAAGACTCCTCTCCCAAACTGTCTTTTTGGAAAGGGACTGAATTTCCTATAAAATGTTCACTTTGCTTGTTCTACCCTGTTTAAGGTATTTTTCTGGGCAGGGCATTTGAAGGCAGCCCATGCTGAGCCCATCCCCAGGGACAGCTCGGGGAGGGGTCACCCCTGCTGAAGCTCCTGCATCCCCCCCTCCCGAGCCTGTGACCGACACTGAGCAACAGGAAACAACAGGGGAACAAGGAGTGGTGGCAGAAATCGCTCCAACCAGAGGGACAGAGCCAGGATAATTCCTGTCCTTCCTACTGAAAGGTGCAGGAGAACCTGCACTGAAATACATGGGGAACCAAAGGGTTAGGATCAGGTTTAGAAACCATGTCAAGAATGCAACAACCTCAGGGTCTCATTGGTGCAGAGGTTCCTTCCTTCCCTCTGTAAATACCACAGAATCAAGTGCTCAGGTAATAATGCCAATCCAGATCCCTCAGGAACACACCAAGGTTCAGACCTGAAGTGTTTCACATGCACTGTCCTGTAATGCTTCCTCTTCACACAGCATCTGTAGACTGATCTGGCCTACAAAACCCCTGTGCTGGTGCCTTGAACAAATAATGAGGTATTCCTGGTATCACAGCCCCTGAACACTGAATGATTTTCCTTCTTCTTCCCTCCCCAGCTCTCCTAACTTCCCCTCCTCTGGAGAGCAGGGCATGAGTCTTTGGAAAGGTTTCATCTCCTAGCAATTACCAATAGCAGAGTTTCATTATATGGACAGTATGATAAATATTGAAGAGGTCTCACAGCTGTTTGGGACAGGTTAATCCAGGCACACCCAATGGGAGCGGGGATGCCCTGGTGCCTCCCACCTGTATCCCTGCAAGGACAGCTCCAGAGCCAGCCCCAGGGACAGAGGGACACAGGGACAGACAGACTGCACATGCTCTGGGACTGCTGCCAAGGACTCAGAGCCACCCGTGGACATCCTGGCACTTACCAGACATTCTGGTCAAACTGAGGGTGCATTAGTACAGGTTATATCCTAAATTCACACTGATTTTAAATGGAATCCTACTCAAGTCCTAAATGAACTAAAGAACATCTGTAATTGGTATGGAAAAAAGACTGTACATTGTGAATGCACCTACTTTGGTTATAGCTGGGAATCCTACAGGCTCAAGGAGAAACATTAAGCTCTATTCACCATCCTAATGGGGAAAAACTGCTGAAGATCAGTGCTGGAAATATCAGAGAGAACACCCAGATCAGAATTTCACAGAAATACATTGCTGCCTCTCACTTGCAAGAAAATCTGATGCCGAGTGGTTCACATCCCAGGACACACTGCAGTATTTACAGTCGGTTTTAATTATCCACTTCATAATTGGGTTTGTTTCAGCAGGTGCTTTAAATCTGGGGATGTCTAAGTCATAATTGTTTCTATCTCAAACTTTTACCACCACATAAAATTACCATAAAAAGGCACAGATCCTCCTTGTAGCTGGTGTAAAAGGTGTGACACTACAAGAGAAATCCCTGCCAACACAAACTAATTTTCCAGGACCTGAAGAGGACAATTGAGCTATTACATGCATATTCTAAAACAGGAGCAGTCAGCACACTTCTGAGATGTTTCTGATCATGCCACCTCTACCAATCCCCATGCAAACAAGGACTTTCTCTGCTGGCCACAAGGGCTCCTCCCTGCTGGGTGACCTAACAACTCAGACACAAATTTCCCCAGCAACGAGAGCACAGAAACTACATTGCTCTGTTCTTTGTTTGAATTCACTACTGGTGACCAGGAGTAACATTCAGCATGACAAATAATTTAATGAACTACTAATTCAGAGTTGACCTTCACTGAAAGTACTGTTTAATTACCCAGTGTTTCTGAAGTCAGGCAGAAGAATGTTAAACCACTTCCGAACAGGTGCAGGAGGCACATGTTAATTTTAATAGCAAAGGTCATTACATACATATTTCTGCACTTTTTCCTGGCATCTCTCCTGTCAAAGGATTACTTAGGTATGTTTAGGAAGACGAGAGGGAAAAAAATTCTTCGTGTTCTTTCCACTTAGCAAATTTTTGTCTCCTATCTCCTTTTTCCCTTTTTATTTTTAAAGAGTAAGTCTAAACCAAATGATGAAAGAGGAAATACATTATCTTGCAAACTGAAGTGGTAAGATTAGATTAGTGCCTACGTAGCTAAAAGCTACTTGTAGTACATGTTTTCCTACTAATGTGTAAAAAACTTCAAAGCAGAATGAAGACATGTTTTCATATAAACCTGAAGAAAACCCCACAACAAAAACACTTCACTTGTTGAGCAGGAAAAAGAACTCGGCAAATTAACCTGTGCTTGACAATCAGCATTATAAAAATTCTTTGTCTGAAAGCAAGATCAATTTCTGCTTTAATCTGTGGACATGAGATATGAACCAATAACTTTGTAGAGAAATAAAGATTTCTTGGCCTGTCTAGCTTTATCTTATCAGACTCCAGAAGTGGGCTTCACGTTACAGGCTACTTTTTTTTTTTTTTTAAATCTGATTGCCTGAGGAAGTGTGAAAACAGCCTCAAGAAAAAGTCAGCTCTAACAATATTGAGCTTATTCTCTCCCTCTTTCTTTGTTTCATCCTTCAGGCTTTGATGCTTTTCTCACAAGCAGTATTAAAAGTTGCAAACCCCAGAAAGAACATGAAGAATATACCAGAAACAGCGCCTCAACACCGTGTTTTCCTAAGGTCTGAATTACACCTCTTCCTTCAAATGTCACTTCAGCTGGATAGAAGGCAGGCAATGGGAGGTGGGGATCACATTTTCAAGCTTAATAAAAGTGCTGCAACTGTAAAATTCATTTTACAGTTAAAAAAATGTAGTAGGGGATTTATTCTCAAGGCCAGTGAGGTTGGGAGTTGCAGTGGATGAGCTTGTTAGGGTGTGGTGGAGCTGGCTTTGTTCTTTTGGGTTTTTAAAATCAGAAACTAGCTAGAAGTACCAACAATTTATAGAGCATCCCTAAAGAACAGACTGAGCACCCTTATAATCACTGATCCAAGAATAAAAGACATCAAATGGGGTTTTTCCTCTTCTGTCCAAAATAATACACACCAACTTTTATTACCTGCAACCTCCATTCAGAGCAGTAGTTCTGCAGGGAATGTTAAATTAGCTCATCTTTCCCTTAGCTTTACACACTTGAGTCTGGTTCCACAAGTCAACATCCCCTCCTCAGTGACAAAAGAGTGTTTCATTAAGAGTCAAGAGCTATTTTACACAAGGGGAAAAAAAATCCCTAAAAGGCAATAAGGGTATCAGAGTGGTCCTAGAGGATATCAACTAGATAAGGTGTGTTAAACTTGTTGAAAATCACTTTGTATTATTTAACTGCTGTCCCCACCACACTGAGCAAATGCAGCCAAATTCCAGGCTGGAGGGAAATTTCATGCCTTGTTGTCACAGAAAGGCTTCTGGCATCAGGACAAACACTGATGCCAGAGAAACCACTTGTCTCATGAAGTGTCTCAAAGAAAGCTTTCCCTGATGTTGGCCTGGGATAAGAATCCTTCTGGCACTCTGCTTTTGAAACCTTGGCTATCGTGCACTGGCTGCTGGAAATATATTGTTGATTTTAAAAGCAAACTTAAGTTGATGTCAGCATTGCCAATCAGTTTCCCAGTCCCTGACTGGCTGTGTAAAAATCAAGATTTCAAGTAGTTGGGTTTTTTGTTTGTTTGTTTGGGTTTTTTGGGTTTTTTTTTTGTTTGGTTGGTTGGTTTTTTGTTTGTTTGGTTGGGTTTTTTTAAGCAGAAAAGGCCTAGGAGTGGGAAGGAGGATGCAGCAGCTCTTTCCTGACTTTCCTAATGCCGTGCTAAGATCCCAGGGCAGTGTCCTGGATGAAGAGAGTTACCCAAGCAGCAGGGCTGCCCTTTGCAGGGCTCTCCTCAGCACTGCTTTTGCGTTCCTAAATGTTGGTCACAGTGGTCCCACAGGTGCCCAGTTCATCACATTTGGGCCAGCTGATGCAAACAAAACTAACTCTACACAAACCAGTTAATTTCTAGTCAGAGAAGCTGCCTGATCCAGCCAAAAGCAAAAACAATATTATTTTTGTGTTCATGTGTATGACAGGATTTTATTACCAGAGTATTATTTAAGCTCCAGGAGAAAATACTGGGAGATTCTGGATGTTTTAGATCCAGGCTCCTCAGTGGAGAATTTTTTTGTTGAAGCTGTGAAATTACTGCTCTGAAACAACCAAAGGCTCAATAATTTCTAAGATCCTTTTGAGGGGTATTTTTTTTGCTGCACAGGCATTCAGCAATTAGAAAGGACAACATTTTGATTCAAGCCATTATTCGGTCATTGAAATTAATGTACACATTCTGTTCTACAACACTAAAATTGCCAAAAAATCCTCATATTTCAATAAATCCGATGACTATAAATCATTTTTTACTGAAACAAACATGAGATGATGGGAAAAATAATTGACCACATGCTTTCCTAGGCAGGCCCAGATTATTAGTGGTTATGTTAAATATAGAAATTCACATCTAAGCCATTAATGCAGACTTAAAATGCATCAATAATTCAGTAATTTTTAAGTTCAACCTGGGAAATCACCTTTTACAGATAATATATAGCACAGCACTGTTAGACCATAAGCCATCAAGTGTGAAAAAGATGGAAATATGGCCAACTCTGCCTTTTGTGCACATCAGCATAACTCAGTGTGTTTCAGAGCTCGCCCTGCCCACCCAGTTCTGAGAGGCTCCTGGAGCAGAGCAGAGCTCTGACCTCCCATTTTGAGGGTGTGATACTGCAACGGTGCTGATGGGAAACTGGTGGGATCAGCAGTATGGAAATGCCACTCTGGCACAAAAAACCTGTCCCTTGAATCGAGGCAGGGGCAGCATTTTGTGACACTTGAATTTCCACTGCCTACCTCTGTGCTGTGTGACACAGGGAAAAATGAGAAGGCAAAGCACTCTGTGTCTCACACGTAGAGGCACTAATAGCTCAGTCTCACCATGGGGCCTGGGCTCCTATAGTTTTATCATTAAAGATTTTGGTCAGTCAACTGTGGTGGTAATTATCACATAAATTAACTGAGAGACAGGAAAACCAGAACCTAAGACAAAAAAAAAAAAATCTCATCTCCAGCAACAAAGTACAGGACTTCATTTTCCAGTAATATTTTTAAACCTAACACCAATGATGACCCAAGGTTTTTTTCTGGAATATTGCTTAGGTTACAGAAAGAAAGTCTATTAGTGAGTGCATTTACCCCCTGGTATCCAGCTTTTATCTGCTGACCTGTCACAGTAAAACAATTTTGAAGATGTATTTTCAGATACAGGTGATTAGCACAGCAAAGAAAGCAGCAGAGTGAAAATTCTTTTTCAGAGAAGTGTTGCTGGCAAGGTGTGTAGGTAAAAAGAAGGAAAAGAAAAGAACTCATCAGTTTGGCTACACTTGGCTACATTGATCACTCTTTTGGGTTTTTGGGTTTTTTTGTAGGGTTTGTTTGCAGTTGGTTGGGCTTTTTTTAGGTAAGGGTATTCTGCTTTAAAATAGTTCATATCCTGCTCAGTTCTGCATGGGAATGTTATCTTTTCAAGGCACTCAGCTGACAACGCAAATTTCGAAGAGAATCCTAAACCTTGTCTTTAGACAAGTGTTTAAATAAGGGCACCTTGAGATTTCACTACTCCATTCCATCACTCCAAGATAGATTCAAATTTTATTTCTGCTGTCCTTGACAGAGTAGGGCTAATTTATTATTTTTTTACTTTTTTTAAGATCTCCAACAGAGAAAACCTCTCCCTGGCACTAAATGATGTTTGCTATTAGGAGCTTTGCTGTGCATTTGTTGTCTGGTCTAGGATATTTTCTGCTCATTTAAATTCCAAGTTCATCCTTCACACAAGGAAAAGACAAAACTTCCTAACTGTTGGGGCACAGATGTTATCTACATGTTATCTATGTATCAACATGTAGGAGCCTGAAATGCTTCGAGATCACACTGGGCAGTGGCTGGTATAAATGACAGGGCATGACTCTTAGCTAATTTAATTATGTCAATCACTGCTCCCTGTAAAATAATATTCTCTCCTTTCCTTTTCCCTTCTTGCATCTCTGCTGAAGTGTTTAATGATGCTGCAGGGAGAGGCTGAGACCTGAAGAAGTTACATGAACCTGTGACATTGTCCCTGCTGCACTGATGCCTTGGGAGGCCACCTAAACACAGAGACTAGACAGGAGTAAGGGAATAAAGGTGGGTATTTATTTAAAGGCCTTCAAAGGTACCCCTGGGGAGCCAGAGGCTGTTGCCAGGATGGACCCCGAGATGGACAACAGATCACGAGTTCTTCACCCTTTTATAGGTTTGGTTCATTTGCACATCAGGGTTAATTCTCTAATTAAAGCTTCAGTTAATAATGTAATTTCCCCAAGCTTGTTCCTCCCCCCTCTACCCCCTTAGAGGCTCTTGGTTTATACTTTTTGGGCCTAGGACAGTCTGAGTGTCCTTGGAGAGGCTTTGTTATGTCTACTCAGCATGACAGAGCAGAAGTGAACAGGCTACAGGAAACTTCAGAGTTACACACTAAGCAGTACAGAATGTGAAAAATATAAAAGTTAAAACCTAAGGCATCAGCACAATTAACCCTCAGGCTGCTGAGGATGGACAGGACTCTGGACATCAAGCAGGGACACCTAGAGCTGCCCAGGACAATGTCCAGCCAGCTTCTGCACAGCCCAAAGAGCCCAGAACTTCCCCAGGTAACCAGTGCTCAGTCAGCATCACCGTGGGAAACCTTTCCTGATCAGAGGGAACCCCCGAGTGCCAGCTTGTCCCCACATGCCCAGTGCCTCTTGTTCTGTCACCAGGCCCTGCTGAAAGGCCCCTGTCCCCAGGTACACTGAGGAGGAGGCCCCAGAGCCTTCCTCTCTCCAGGTTAGGCAGTGCTGGCACCCAGAACCCCAGTGTGGCCTCCCCAGAGCCCAGCAGGCAGAAGGACCCACTCCCCTGCCAGCTGCACTCCCCAAGCAGCCCAGCTCAGCACCAGCCTCTCTGCCAGGCAGGCACGCTGCTGGCTCCTCCTGCACTCTAATACACAGTTCTTCTTCTGCTTTCTCAGGGATTTCACTGATACAAATGAGCATACCTGGAGATGTCACATTACAGAATTCTACATAAAAAGAAGAAAACCAACCAATTGCCAATTCTGCTGTTCTTCTTCCAGGCAATGGAATTCTTAAATAACTTGCAAACAAATAGCACATTTTTCTTTTTGGGTTTGCTTCATGCCCACAGCACCACAGAGACATCCCCTGACAAGAACAGTGGATGAGCCAGGGAGACTGGATGTGAAATAAACCCATGACATTTGGGAAAACTCGGCAGGCAAAGAGAACACCACACAAAACCTCACACATAAATCAGACCTCCAAAACTTTTAAAAGCAGAAGCAGCCAAAGAGTTGAGATTGGCAAATTAATCCAAGTTTGAATCTAACTTCCCATTAGCAATTTCCAGTTTTCTGGGGTTGCTTTCTGTTCTGTCCACCAGCACTGTGCAAGACTGTGAGGTGGGAGAAGTCAGTGGGAGATCCTTTTCTGCACACAGCAACAATGGCTTGGGAATAACATGCAGATGTTACAATGCTTGTCTCACAGGCTGCTGATTAACATCATTAACTAATAAAGGGGAAGGGGAAGGGGAAGGGGGAAAGGGAAAAAAAGGAAAGATTCAGGAAGGGGAAAGGCAAGGGAAAAGGAAAGGGAAAGGGAAAGGGAAAAGGGAAAGGGAAAGGGAAAAGGAAAGGGAAAAGGGAAAGGGAAAAGGGAAGGGAAAAGGGAAAGGGAAAGGGAAAGGGAAAAGAGAAAGGGAAAAGGGAAAGGAAAAGGGAAAGGGAAAAGGGAAAGGGAAGGGAAAAGGGAAGGGAAAAGGGAAAGGGAAAAGGGAAAGGGAAAGGGAAAGGGAAAGGGGAAAGGGGAAAGGAAAAGGAAAAGAAAAGGAAAAAGGAAAGGAAAAAGGAAAGGGAAAAAGGAAAGGGAAAAAGGAAAGGGAAAAGGAAAAACCTGGAAAAAACCATTCTGTCTCAAGACACAGCTATCACAAGCTGAGTCCACTGCCTTTGCAGATGGGTTTGTTGCAGGCTCCCTTCACATGAATAACGTCCCTAACAGAACCAGACAGACCAGGACCAAGGATAATCAACAAAATGGTATCACAGAAAGTACTGAAAAGCCCAGGGAAAATCAGTGTTTCTCTATGTGAATGAAGGCTCCTTCTGGAATGAGTTTCCTGACATCCCACACTCCCCCTGCAGGGGAAGTGTGAGTGACTCTCAAAAGACTCAACCTTCAAATAAATTACCCCCCACCAAACCAGGATTTACTGAGGACTTGCACAAACCTTCATGTGGTGTCAATTTATACCCTACTGGCTCCAATCATTATGACTCTAAAATAAATATTTTTTGTACTCTAGGATAGAGGAATTACTTGAAATATGAAAATGTGTTTTAAAGGCTCATTGTGTACAGGGCATTTGCAGACTGAGAATCTCGAGCAGCACTAGAGAGAGTTCTCAGACAGCTGATGTACTTTACCCTGGAGTACTTCTACCATTGGTTTGATATATTTGTTTATGCATTTTATAAAAACTCTTAGTTCAATAAATGCTGCAAGATCAAATAGGATGCTTTTGAATTATGCAAAATTCTATTATACATATTGTAAATAAACTCTATGAAACATTAATCAACTTCAAAATGGTTTCATAAGGACTCTGTGCAGCATTTCCTCTTCAGTATATTTCAAGCATTACAATTTTGTTGCATTCAACAGAGGTTAAACTTTTCCAGAAAGAAAAATACTTTGGAATCAAGACACATGTAACTGTATCAACTGAAATACCATTTCATTTACCTTTCATGCCAAAGCATGAGCAACGTAAAGCCACTGAAATGACAAATGAAGTACAAATCCCCACATCTCACACCTCAGAATGTTTAACACGATCGAATTGGTAACACTAAGCTTGAGATAGTCCTGAATTTATTAGCATTTTAACTCTTCACTGATGTCACTACAACAGAAACTCTCTCCTGGCACAATAACTGATCCTTTGCCCTCATTAAAAACAAACAAAAATAGTAGTGTGTGAGCACCTGTCAGCAGCTAATGGTGGAGAGCACGTGCTTTTCTGCTTGAAACATATTTAGCACTTTTCATATGAAAATATCAGACAGGACTTTCTAAATGAATTTCAGAAAGAGCAGAAAAATCAGTTTAAAAAAAATCCTTAGCTAATAACCTAACAAGAGTGTGGGAAAGCAAATGTACCCACAGCACACAAGTCTTGTGCTCTAAAGGTAACAGATGATGAATTCTAATGGGTTGTAAATACTCACAGGAGACGATTTTGTACTGAGAATTAACTTGAGAGTTATGCCACTGAGAAGAAACCTTCAGCCAAACTGCAGGAAGCTTTGTTTCTGTTTGGGGCTGGGCTTTGTCTCTTTTTGAGCACTCAGAGCCAAGGAGGACCCACTTGCTCAGAGGAGCTTCCAGTTTCCAATCACTTAACACAGATCCAGGATACAACTGCATAAAATCTTGCTGATATCAGAAGTCCCACAATCCATAATAAAATAGAAAAGTGAATTTATTAGCAAACATTGAAGTCACAGACACTAAAAGAAAAGTTAATTCTAAAATTTCCTCTTCTGTTATACAATACAGGCTTCCTGCTATCAGAAAGAACTCTTTTCATTAGTTTTACATTGATACCAAGAAAAACCCTCAACGACAACCCAAAACAACAACAAAACAACTGCTTTTTCCTTATTTTAAGAGCTAATGAGGGAAAATCATGCATGAAGACAGATTCCTGCATACAACTATGAGGAGGTACCTGTAACCCTTATTTTCTTCTAACAGACAGATTTAATTACAAACACACCTAGCCTCAGAAAAAAGGTTTTAAACATAACTTCTACATTATTATATTTACTATATTTATGTAAGTATTTTGGCTATAAAAAGGAAATTATTTTAATCAAGGGATTAATGAGAAAACCTGACATTCAAATTAGCTGTCATTCAACAACAGTTGACAAGTATTTTTCAGGAAGTTAATTTAGTTCCCTTCTCTCTTTTTTTTCTTCTTCCCCCACTAACTCATAACAGGAGGAGTTATTTTACCTTGTGGGCACTAATTTCTAGTGCCAGGTTGTTCCACTGAAGGGCAGCAGAGCAGCCAAATCCCTGTGAGCTGGTGCTGCTGAGCCCCAGCCAGCCCATCTGGGGGTGATTTCAGCACTCACAGATGCTGCAATAACCACTGGCAAAGCTGAGCTAGCAAAGGCTCAGAGTTCACTTCAGACAGATGTTCTGGCACAGCACAAGAGTTAAAATTAAAAAAAAAAAATAAAATCCAATAAATAATATCACCGTTATCTACTCAGGGAGCAGCGCTTTGCCCTCCAACGTACTTGGAACAGTGAGAAATGGAATCCTGACTGGTTTTCCTCTACCAAGTCCTTACATTTCTCCCATTTCCCTCCCTGCCCCGGTGAGTCACTCCCTTGCTATCCCCCCTCACTTACTTGGCTAGTAGCTTGCTAACTGCAGCTTATTTGCACTTAAAATCATCATTACATTTCAGCAAATCTAAATAATTAGGCTAATGACAGCAGGTTTATTTCTGTTGATTCAATAAAGCATCACAGATAATATCACCAGCCCAAAGTCTACTCATTTAGGAATCATTAATAAGGCCTTCCACCAAATCTAACTTGGCTGGCATGCTGCATTCAAATAGAATAATGAGGATGCAGTTAGCTTTGTTTCATTTGCTCCTGAATTCTTATGTAAATGGATTTTTCCTCCAGTGTTTCTCCATTATATAAACACCCAAATTTACTCCAAAAATGAATGATAAACTGCCTTCTCTGTGTTCAGCTGAACTTAAGATTGCTGAAAAAAAAAAAAAAAGTAGCAAAGAAATACTGTGATCTGTGCCACACTATCAGATTAATGATATTTATTATTGATCATATTATTATATTGATTATATCCACCAAACAGTGTCAACCCCCTCCAGGTCACAGCTACTCTGGGCAGCAGAAGAGAGAAAGGGTTGATTGAGGCTGCAGATTAACAAGAACAGCCCATCCCCACACAGATCTCCAAGTGACCCACTCCTTGATCTTTGGCCTGGCAAATACTTAAATCATAAGATCATTAAAAACACACATTAAAATAACTGAAAGGGTTGTCTGACTATAATGTTTTTTTAATGCTTTTTCCAGTCTTGGACACACAATTGAAGTCCTGAAACTCTCCTCAGAGGCTGCAGGAACACAGAAGGGGATCTACAGACCCTACCAGGTTTGCTACTGGGGGCAGTGAACTGCCAGCAACCAGAAGCAGCACACTTGGTTCAAAAACATCTCCCTTCCCACCAGCACTGCCTGCCAAAGCAGCTGCCCCACATCATTACTGGTAGTTGATGACTACAAAATAGTTGTTGGGTTTTATTTTTTCCCCTACCCTTAATCCAAAAAAAGAAAAAAAAAAGGAGGATAGGGTAGTTAAGTATCAAATCTGAGTGAAACTGCATCCCACATTACAGTACCCTGAGATAAAGTTTACCTTAAAGCCAAGGCACTGATTTTCTCCCCAAACAGATTGATAAAACATAATGAGATCAGTTCCAATTCATTTAAAAATGCCTTTCAAGAAATACAACTACTTCTTTAAAAGATTTTAAATAGTATTCTTTCATCATAATTCAACAAACATATTTTAAAAGCCACTGAATATCATAAATGCTGATTCCTGTCTTTAAATTTCCCATTATGTATTTATAGAGACACAATTTCTGTACAGAAATAACATAACCAAGAGCCACAAACCAGATTCATAAATACATTTCTAATGCCATACATCAGAAGAGCTGTTTCAACTGGATTACATCAGTTAAAATAACACACTCTGTCCAACAACAGTGAGCTTTAGATGTTTATGAACGAATATAAGCACCAGTGTTGCCCACAGTAGTTTGCAAAGAGGGACATCCTGCATTTTGTTCTGTAAGAAATACCATCCATTAATTTAGACTATTATTGTTAACTTGCATATATTTTTTGCATCTGAGCTATCCAGTGGAAAAGCTATTGAACAGCACTAGCACAAAAAGAGACATTGTCTTCATGAGTCATTGAGTCCATAATCCCTGCCTTATGAGTCATATCATTGCAACATCAATATTCAAATCAATATCAATAATAATTTCCATCTCTCCTCTCCTGCCATTCCACTCATCTGTCAATCCTTTCCCAAGGGAAAGGCCTGTCCCATGCCCTCCCTGGCTTCCCTGCACAGCAGCTCCCCCACACTGGCCTGGGGTGACACAGAGATGTTATATGAGATGTTATATTGCACATTCGATGCTCCAGGCCCAGAAATTGGTTGTGTGCCTTTCTGTGCTTTTGGACTGAGCCTGAGTGGAGAGAGAGGGAACTGAGCAGACTTCCAAACAGGGGCTCAAGGACAGAGATAAGGAACTGTCTCTCTCAGTTTTTTTTTGGCTCCCGGGATCGTCGGCTCGTTTTCCTCCAGAGGGTTGGATTTTTCCCCTGGAATTTTGGTTTCTTTTCTCTTCTTTTCTGGATTGCTTCACATCAGAACATCAGGACTTCTTTCATCGAGATGGAGGCCCCCCCCTCATCCCCGCTCCGAGGAGGAGGAGAGAGAATCCCTACAGAAGGACTTGGATTTTCTTTTTCCCAGGTTTCTTTCCCCCTATAGCAAGGGGGGCTCATTGTTTATCATTATTATCCTTTACCTGTGTGTTTACTGAATAAATAGTTTTTATCCCTTTCACTTTCTTTCGAGGAAAAAGTTTAATTTTTCCCTAACCTGGCAGGGGGGAGGGGTGGTTTATAACCTAACTTCTCTGAGGGAGGACATTTCTAAATTTGGCTAAACCAGCTCACACACCTCTGATCATTCCTTTCACCTTCCCCTAACCACACCTCTGAGATACAGGCTAACCAAAATTTGTGTGCAGGAGCACCTGTAAAACCAATTCCCACTACAGCAGAGACAGGGCTGTGTTTTCTGTGTTGAATGCCTTCTCTCATAGTTGCTAAATATTCAATTTGCTTTTTCTGACAGCTGTCAAGCATTGAACTAATGCTGCTGAGAACTCCATCTGATGTTTCCAAAAACACACTTCAGAGCAATAATAGTCATGCATGCCCTCATCAAGGAAAGGCTTCCATCTATTATAAAATTCTCAAAGTGAATTTTATTCTGGCACTTAATCCTTCAGCTTTCTGCACTTTCCCAGTCAGTTTTAGTTCTGCCTGCTTGGAACAATCCTGTCTCAACAGAAAAATGTGTCATTATTTTGTCCCTTTTACAAACTGAACACTACAGATTCCCATGGGCTTCCCTTTATCAATCCCCCTCACTGTAAAAATTCACCATTTATTCATTCCAGTGAAATACTGGTAGATCCAGTGGATTCATTACACTTCAGCCTCCTGGTTTAGGGATGTGCACTTAAAATCTCCCTATCACTTCTCCTCTCTGTGCTGAGACTCAGATCCTCATTTCCAGTCTCCACCATCGAAGTGTGTCTAGGGCTGCTGCTCTCTTCTGGTTCTGGCTGCATTTTCCCCCTGACCTCCTGTCCTTCCAGTGAACCCCACTCCTCTTTCCTCAGCATAACCTGTATCTGCCATGTGTCCCTTCATCAGCACCTGCAGTACCTGCCACAGACACAGGACTGGGAGATCTCAGTTCTATGGGATTTCTTCAGTAACTCTGTCATCAGGTGATTTTTGCCCTCCAGTTCAACTCTTTTTCCTGGTGTTCCACTGATATTGCAGTTCAAGCAGCTAATCCACCCCTTTTGTATGAGAACCTTCCCAGCTTTGCTTCAGAGAACATCAGTCCTTAGAACTGGGCTTATTTTCAGGTTAGAATATTCTCAGGTGGCCTTTCCATGTGTTTTAGGGATTTTATTCTTTCCATTCTGCACTAAGAAAAGGACATAGTCATAGTCATGCACAATGAAAAAATTATATTGTTTTTCTCCCTTCTGCTCCTCCAACATTGAACCCAGAGGGCCCATAAATGAAAGGACAAAATCTTCACCTGGAATGCAGCAAGAATTCATGCAGGACTTCATTCCCAGATCTGAGGGAAGCAGGAGAAACATCCCACAAGGAGGAGAAGTGGGATGGAACAGAAGGAAGAAGAGGAGTGTGCCTGGGACAGACTGATGCAACCTCCAGAGGGTGCAAACAAAACAGTTTGGGATCATTTCCCCACTTTGAACAATAAAAAAGGCCTCCCAAGAAACCACAGAGGCAGTGCTTGGATACCAGGAAGGAGCATTAGTGAGAGGGCTGTTTACAAGGATCTGCTTTTGGGACCAGTGTTCTCAAGGAAATAATTTATTGACATCTGGAGACAGAGCCACAGTCAATTTAAACATGGGCCATTTTCTTAAAGAATATGAATCATGAAAAAGTCTCCCATTACATCAAAGTGTCTTTTAGGGAAAACTAGATGATGATACAAATATCCCTAAACCTACAGAGAATCAGTACATTTCATTTAACTGCACATCAGTTGGTACAAAATATTTTTAGCATTTCAACAAGTGAACTTTAGAGTTGCTCTAAAAGTACTCTCTGAAGAATGTTACTGCTCTCTCCCTCGGGTACACAACAAAGCTCAAGAAAAACCCAAGTCTAATGTTATTCATCAAGTTATGCAAATGAAGGTTTCCTACTGTAGTTAAACATCAAGTCTAAGAGAGGATTTTTTGATCCACACCTTCTCAAACACAGAGTATGCTGTTCTGAGCATACCTGTAGGTTGTAAATCTATATCCTCCCAAACACATTCCTTAAATAAACATTCCTAAGTCAATAATAAGAACTTGTATTGAGCTGCCATAAAATCACTTGTGTACTATCTGCTTTCATTCATTTGAGTGGTTTTACTGTCTCATTAGCTCTCATCATCATATTATTTTTCCAGGTGAGTATTGTTTGAAGCCCAATGATTCATGTATTCAGAATTTCTGCCTTGAATGACAAAGGCACCTCCATGAATCTGATTCTACCCTGATCCACCCAGCTCCTATTGTCAGATAATTCCCACTGTTTTGGCAGTAGAATTGATCCCCTCAAAGAGGGATCAGAGCACACTGGAGAGTAGAGACCAGTCACAGAGATGGGACTTCTGCCACTTCATTTCCCCTCCATGTTTGGATTGAATCCTCTGCAGATCTTGCTATTCACATGTGATTTCTGCCCAATTCTACTTCACCTTTTTGCTGCTAAGTTTCACCCATGGTGAACCTGCCTCCTGTGTGCTTTTCTTTACAGCTCCCTGTTGTGCTACTGTGACCAAGGTGCAAAAATGCTTGTCAGACAGAACAAGGCTATTGCCTGCAGGAAAAGACTTGGAACCAGAAAATACAAACACTTGGAAACCATAACTCATTCTGAAATTTTCTTTTGGGTTTCAAGGAATCTGAGTGGCAAAGCAATTGATTTGTACTTCAATATCTAAACCTGGCTTACACAAAAGACAGAAAACCATCTTAAATTATTTTGTCTCTGAAACTTCTATTACTTGTAGGCTGTGCAGATCTAAAAATCAATAGCACACAACATCTTGGTCTTGATAAAAACATAATTTGTGAAGGATTTCAGATCAATTTTTTTCCTTAGTGTAGGGTATATATATATATATATATATATATATAATTGTGTCATTTAGCTGTGCAAACTATCCTTCAAGATAAGGGAAAAAACCACCACAAAAACAAACTCTCAAACAAACAAGACCACCCCCTGCCAGTGTTTCTCCTCTCTTTTCCAGGTGTGCTCATAAAACAGTTCCTCTGGGGTGCAGATGAGGGAAGCAGAAACTTCACAGTGAAGACAACCAGGAGTTTTATAGAGTGTGGCAGGAAAGGGTTAATTTTCATCACAGTAGCCCATGTGGGGCTGTATTTTGGATTTGTGACTACATCACTGTTGATAACTGTGTTATTGCTATTATTGCTGAGCAGCATTTGCACAGCATCAAGGTTTTCTATATTTTTTTTCTCTTTTTTTTCCTCATTCTCCCTCCTCAGCCAGTGGGCTGGGGCTGCACAAGAATTTAGGAGGGGACATAGCAAAAACTGACACAGACAAGAACTCTGTTCTTGTGACTGATCTGCCCAAATTTGCAGTGGCTTTGGGTAGGTCACAGACAAACTGCTCTTGTTAATGCAATTGTGACAGATGCAAACAGATTTCAGTAGTATAACAGACAAAGGGTAAACTACTTGGTGAGAAATCCCAAATCGCTAAACCCCAGTGGTAAATTCTAGAATGCTCCCAAAGTGCAGTGAGCTCCTAGAAAGGGCCACAGTCAGAAGCAGTTCTGGGAGGTACAGCTCAGTTTCTGAAGTTAAACAGTCTTGAAGGAAAAGTAAATGCTGCCAAATACAAATCTACTTTATCAAACTCATGTTGTTTCACCTATTTAAATTTCTTAAATGATAAGGAATGAGGATAAACTTTTCATTTTACATCAACAGATCTGTTCTTACTTCCCAGAGCTCTCCTACCTCACTGGAGATGCATTTTCCAGCTGCCATCCCATATTCAGAATGTAAAGACCTATCAGGTGTATGATTTCTAACACATCTTCCAGGAGCAGTAAAAACTCTCCCAAAGGCTGTTGTTTATTGGTTGTGCCTGTGCTACACACAAATTAGACTACAACACAGACCTGTGAGCTCAGTAACTGACCTCAAATGTAGTAGCAGGACAGAAAGGAAATGGAATTTTCCCCACATCTTAACAATTATTGCAATCCAGCGCTGCTGTTCCTTTCCATGAGCAGTGGCAGTACAGGCACCCCCACTGAAACAGGGCCACAGCTGTGCCCAGGGATGCTCAGCAGCACCTCAGACCAGGCACAAAAAGCAGCACTCGATGGACTCTGCTCAGTGGGCAGTGACAGCGATTCCCCGATGAACCCCGGCCCGAGGTCCCTCACTGTTCCCTGAGTGCCCTGCTGAGCCCCAGGGCGTCCCCTGTGCTTGGCCAGCCCCCCTGCCATGAGCTCAGGCTGCAGCTGCACCCAGCATGGAGCAGCACCCAGGATGGAACAGCACCCAGGATGGAGCCGCACCCAGGATGGAGCCGCACCCAGGATGGAGCAGCACCCAGCATGGAGCAGCCACACAGGATGGAGCAGCCACACAGGATGGAGCAGCCACACAGGATGGAGCAGCACCCAGGATGGAGCAGCCACACAGGATGGAGCCACACCCAGGATGGAGCAGCACTCAGCATGGAGCAGCACCCAGGATGGAGCAGCACCCAGGATGGAGCAGTCACACAGGATGGAGCAGCACCCAGCATGGAGCTGCACCCAGGATGGAGCAGTCACACAGGATGGAGCAGTCACACAGGATGGAGCAGTCACACAGGATGGAGCAGCACCCAGCATGGAGCTGCACCCAGGATGGAGCAGCACCCAGGATGGAGCAGCACCCAGGATGGAGCAGTCACCCAGGATGGAGCAGCACCCAGGATGNAGCTGCACCCAGGATGGAGCTGCACCCAGGATGGAGCAGTCACCCAGGATGGAGCAGTCACCCAGGATGGAGCAGCACTCAGCATGGAGCAGCACCCAGCATGGAGCAGCACTCAGCATGGAGCAGCACCCAGCATGGAGCAGCACTCAGCATGGCACACAGGAGTGAATCCTCCAGCAACACACCCCAAAACCCAAAGCAGCCCTGCCAGGTTTAAAATTCCCTGCACTGAACTGCCCAAGTGCCTGCCGTGGCTGCACCTCCACTCTGCACAATTAGCCTTAGCAGGGAAAGTTTCACAAGTCTGTAAGCTCTTCCCAGAAAAGAGGATCGAGTGTGTGTCTTAATTAAGGGGTGGTGACACCCTTGACATGACCCAGATCATCACTAGGAATGTCACATTTCAATTAGCTCTGCCCTGTGCTGATAGGACTTTGCATATCACACACTTTCCATACACATTTAATAATTGCAGGATTTTCTTAAGGAAAAATTTCAAATTTTTATGAGATGGGAAAGAGCATGAAATTATAAGGTCTTTTTCACTGTTAATGAAAAAATGATTAACAATACAAGGTACTGGATTAGAGGGAGAGCAGAGGAAAGATGGCCCAGGAATGCAGGCAATGATTTGGGATTTGAGAAACATGAATTCAAATCCTAGCTCTGCTATAGTCCTTCTCCTGGCACATCACTCAGGCTGCTCAATTTTCTGGCTTCTCCTTCTGTAATAAAGAGATAATAGCACATACTAATCTCACAGGAATATTTGGACTTGATATCTCTTAAATGCCATGGAGCTGTGGAAATGAACTTGATCAAAACTCCCTTAATGCTGCAATCTGGAGAATATCCAGAGTGCAAACAATTGTCAGCTGAAGTATTTTGGGTGTTTACATGCATGTGGAAATTTTCATAATGCCTGGATATGTCTGCACTGTAATGTTCATAAAGTAGATGTCTCAGTGGTGTCAGAAAACAGACTGCCATGTACAATAAATTCACAAGCCAAGGCCAGTCTGTATTTAACCCCTAAGGCTTTACTTGGTTAACTCCAACCACCACTTAGAAAGATAGAGAATATAGAAAGTTCACAGAAGAATCCATCAGAAAGAAATAGGGACTGAATTCTTAAAAGAGAGGAAGGAGAAATTAAGAAATTGCTAAGATATTTCTTTATATTTGTATACAGCCAAGGGAAAATTACAATGCTAATTTTAGTTACAGTTATAATTTAAAATAATCTACAGGGGTATTTCCAAAAAACCCTTGTGTTAGGAGTCTGCCTCTTGTTTTCAAGATATCCTATGCAATTTCAGTGACCCTTATGCCCCTAAATCTGTTTTGAGGGAGTACCTTTAGCTGCCCAAACAAACACAGAAATCATCTGCAGCAGTGATTAAGCACAATCTAAACAAGGACAGGGTCTTCCTTTATTTCTGTAGGAAGATCATGGTTTCAGTGAACCGAGCAGCAGAACCACCAGTAAATCAAAAGCAGACCACTGATACTCTGGTTTGTAGCCCTTTTACCATTTAGGAAATGAGGAATTATAGCCCTGGTTTAACAGTGACTCATGTAAACCTGGCCCCCCACAACCTCTCTTTTGTCCAAGATCACTGGTGGTTTTACTCATACAAACTTCACATTAATGACAGGAAATAAAAAACACACAACATTTTCTTCCCTGGTGGGAAATGAAACCTTGGAACATGCAGACTTAAAAAAACCCAAACCCACCAAATTAAACAAAATAGAATATTTAGCTCCTTAAACAGGAAAGCACATATGGAATGAAACATTTCTAACTGATGGAAAAGCAATATTACAAAGCAGCCACCTAACACTGAGTTACCTTGAAGCAGCACTAGGGAAAAAAAAAAAATCAAACACAGGTCAGGCTCAGGCACCCTAGTTAAGCTTTTTCTGAAGCAAAAACATCCATGAGAATATTCTCCTGCCTGTCATTAGGAGTGGGTAAATGCCTCGCTGCTCCTGGTCCTTAATGAATTCCTACAATAACTGTTGAAGATATTTGAAGATATTGCAAAACAACAATGAATAATAAGACAGTGGAGCAGATCCTAACAACTAAACAGTTCCCCATTCTAGCTCAGATAAAGTAATGGAGCAGAACTTACTGCATCATTTACGTTGTCTAACTACCATTCTTCATCCCTTTTTTATTGTAATTTTCACATACCAGTAATTCAAAGTGCTGCAATTTAAAAAATATTCAAGTCTCTAGACTAATACTATCATTCAGACTGCATCAGAATAGAGCAAGATGAATAAATAAGAATACCATCATTAAATCTTTTTCTTCCATATTTATTAGAATAAAGTTATAACATTGGTTTATTTCTAAGAGAATTGTGATATTTTATAATAGATCTCTTTCAAAATTATTTTTTTTCATGCCTCTCAGGTAGAAATCCCTAGATCACACTAAACTCCTTAGACTCCTCCATGGCATGCTACCATGTTTTGGAAAATAGATTTATTGTAGTAACAATTTTAAAAGATGTGGTTAATGAGGGGGAAAAAAAGGACCCATAATCCCCTTTAATATTTTCAATGCAATAATAGCTATTTCTCCCTTATTTTATTCTGCATGTTTACTATTCCAAGGAAAACACAGCTCACTCTACAATTAGAGAAAGGGGGTTTAAATGCCTTTCTTTCACTGGCTTTATAGGCCCTTCCAGTACAGCAAGCACCTGTGTCACTGCCAGACTGCAGGTGGAGTGAAGGCAGGACTGTTTGGAGAGCAAAAGCCTTTTGGCATAAATATCTTTACATCCAGAAGGGTTTAAAACGTGGATAGTCATGGCAGACCTTCCCAAGGATGAAGCTGCCAAATTAACACGAAGCAGCATCCCTGGTTCATCCTTTGGCTGTTCCTTTAAAATCTCCTAGTCAAGGAAAGGTGTCACTGATAAACCAAGATCACTTAATTACAGTACAGTTATCAAACTATGGAACAGCTGTGCACAACCTCAAGAATAAGAAAGAATAACAGAATGGGAAAGAATTGTATAAACTTTCTGCCAAACACTGAAACATTTCTGATTTTTTTTCTCTTTTCAGAGAACTCCAGTGGAATACCAAAGGGAACTGTCTTGTTTGCCAAAGGATTGAAGCTTCAGGCAAGGGAGTTGTGTAGGAGAGGGCAAAGCACAGCAATCCATCTTTCAGAATAAGCTCGACTCAGAGGAATGCAACACAGCCCAAGTGTCCAACCTGAGAGCCCTTCAGCGACCTCCATTCCCCTGCCAGATCCCTGCCAGCACACAGAGAGCAATCCCAGCTCCTGTGTTTCGGTCTCAGCTGGGACACGACAGCCAGAGCAGGGGGATGGTGGTGCTGCAGCCTCGCAGTGCCCTCTGCAGCATTCTCACCTCAGAGAATTCCAGTTTGCCACAGTGGAATGGGAAAACCTCTCTCCACTCCAGGGAGTGAGTGAAGACTCTGCTTATCTAGGTTTTACATCCATTTCTGCTACAAACCCCCTGCCAGTCACTATTTGTCCTTGATTTCCCACAGTATATTTGGAACAGTTCTATCTCCTCTGCCTGTCATGTTTGTTTTCAGTGGTTTTGTGGAACTGTCTCCACTGCTTTGTTTACTGGTGCACTCAGTGCACTGCAGCTTCGCTGGGGCACTGTAGGCATTACTGCACCATTAACAGTGGGTCAAACACCTAAATCCATAGGCTGTGAAACTGAATTTTAAATCCAGGATTCCTCTGTAGTTAGACTGTTAAAACTATGCTTACCTCAACATATTTCTCTATGAAAATGAAAGAGGAAAATACTGCAAAACAACCACAGCTGGGAATTAAACTAAAATTCAGCTGAAGGATACTGAATACAAAATTAGATAATTAGAAGAGATGAGTGAGTAGAGGCAGATATTTGTTTCAATACATGCAATTCCAACACCTTAACACCTGTGAGTTGGACCGGAATTTCTGGTTTGAAATGCTTTTTCTCAGCAAAGGAACGGGACAGAGCATTTGAGCCGTGGCCGTGTCCGGGTGAGGAGGGCATCCCGCCTGGGCAGATGGAGCTGCCAGGAGCCAGCTCCCATCCAGAGGCTGTTTCCAGGCAACACAAGGGCTGGGGCTGAGCCTGCTGACCCAGGGCCCCTCGGCCCCCCAGCTGATGGATAGTCCTGCTGCTGGGTTGGGAGCACTGGGGGAGATAATCAGCGAATTACGCACGTGAGCTTCGGCTGCGTTCAGCCTTCCTCCGATTCCAAATGAACATTGTCTTCTTCTTTCTCCTTGTAGAGCCCCAAACCTCTGCTTTAGCTTGTTGAGGGAAAAATAAGTATCTGTTCCTGGAAACTACATTTATAGCTACTGAGGCACTGTATTCTCAGTCAAATTAATGTTAGCTTCCTCAAAACATGCTGTGATTATCTCAGGGACCGCTGCCTCCCCTGGGTTAGAAACCCCAACCTCCTTCGTGCAATTTTTACCAGAATTTTTCTAACAGAAGCTGTCAATTGCATCAAATTCTGCTAAGGGCTGTAAGGTTATTCTGTGCCAGAAAATACTGCTCGTGGCAGAAGAAAAGCTAAAAGCAACAAGCATGCTGAGCACTACAGAATTGATTTAAATCTGTCCTCAAGATGAACAGGCTTTTTTTTTTCATCCAGTAAGGCAGGTACTCTTTTTGAAATAATGAAATCTTATTTCAAAGACATTAAGAGGAAGATTGTGTTCAGTGTAGGAGAATAAATGCAAAACTCTTCATTTTTCTAGCAGGGACTGTGTGTCTGATTTTTTCAGTGACACGAAACTTTGTCTGTTGGGGCAGAACTCAGCTTCTCACAGCAGAATTAATATGGCAGAACAAAAAAGTGAACGAAGTGTATTATTTTGTCAATACCCATGGGCAACACAGAACAAAGAAGAGTGTAATTATAAATGTATATAAAGCAAAAATATACTCACTCAGCCTAATACAGAACAAGCCATGTTCATCACCCAATACAAAATATCTGACTGGAGTTTATTTTAAGCAGAGAATTATTAAAAACTGCTAAAGAAGTACAAAATACACATCTACCAAGAATTACACAGTTTTGTCTGATACTTCTGTATGTACTGTAAGTATAGAAAGTTATATCCTGAATTAAAAGGGCTAAATCATTATTGGTTTTATGTATGTGCTACAATGAAAAACTTCAGTAAAGTATAAATTCCAAGTATGAATGAGCAACAAGGATTTGAAAGCCTTTTCTCAGAAAGCAAAAAGGCAAAAAATTAATCAGCACAAATACTTTTGTCACATGTCCTATAAATTTTGGAGATTAATTAATGATATTCCCTATTCTGACCTTATGAGAGTGTTTTATAAAGGAAAGCATGATGAATTAATTATCCATAGCTGTTCTGAGGGAAAAAGAGTGTCTGTGAGTAATCTGTACACAAAGTAATCAGCCAAAGGTGGCACAAACACGACAGTGACACAACCCAAACACGTACAAGGGGAATACAAGAGAAAACCACTTTAACCTACAGCCAGAACCAGGCCAGAGTATTTTCTAAGCATGTCACTGGCAAGCTGCTGCTCACTGAAGGAAAAAGCCATCAGACCCTTCACTTGGGCTCTCTTAGTCTGGTGAGGCAGCAGCAGCACAGCAAGCTGGGGAGCCCAAAGTATTTCTGCATTAATTGTGAGAGCACAGGAGAGATCTCAGAAAATCAACAGGCAGCACAAAACTCAGGGCACTTACTGGGAGGAGGCTCCGCTCATGGAAACAATAGGCACCACTTGCATGGGGCTTCTGTGGAGTTTCCTGGGGAAAGAAAAGCACATTCTTACTGGGAATGAAGGATGCAGAAGAGCTCCTGCTTGTGCCCTGCACTCGTGGAAGAATTAAAGATTTCACAAAAAAATACAATTGCTAAGGCACTGCTTGGGCTGTCACTGTACACACTGTTGGGCCACGAGTGCATTTTTATTGTAGCACAAAGCCAAACAGCAAAATCTGATACACAAGTGTGTGTTTTCATTATTTATTTATTAAACATTTCATGCACAGTAAATACGTTCAGACAGTTTGCAATGCATTTGAAACCAAAAATCTATGTTTTCATTTTAAATTTCCCTACTAAAATAGACATTACTAAGCTATAACTGTAAATTTTCCCCAGCACAGGTTTCTGTTTCAATAGGAACACACCACTGTAATTTGCTTTCTGTGTATCCTTCAATTGAAAATTTGAAGCATTTTTTTCAACAGAAAAATTATCATAAAATGCATAACCAAAAGGGGGCCATTCAGAATATGTTTTACAAGCACATATTTGTGAATTCCAATAGGGTAACACTCTATTCCATGCCACTCTTTCTAATTAACGAGTGGCTGTGACATGTAACATTTTACAGAATTTTTCAGTGAATTTTAGTAGTTACAGAAAGCTCAGCCATGTTTAACCTAACAGATTCACCCTACATGCATTTTTCATTTCCATGTGCAAATGGCAATATGTACTCTTTGATACAAATACCCCTGAAAACAGAATCATGGGTCATATTTCGAGTCTCCAAAGAGACTACACACCAAAGATAATACACACCTAGGTCAGAGTATAATCAAATCATTCTGTAGGTAAATTTAAGATAGTTTTTATCCATTTCAGTAAAATTCTAAACAGTAAACATATTGGATAGGTTTTTTTACATGATATCCTCCTCCTTATATGTGGTTTCATTTTAAACAAAAGAAAAATTAAATCAGTAAATTTAAAAATCAGAGGATTTGGTTTTTTCTAATGCAACTGAGGAAAAATGGGAACAAGAACCAGCAGTACCAGAAAGGCACACACTCTACAAACATGCCAGGCAGCATCGCAGTGATCACACACACTGAGAAAAGAACTTCAGAATTCAGAAAGGGGGCAAGCAGGAACAGCAAATGCACTTGAATTTCTGTCTCCTTGGAGCTGGGACCATCCAGGGGAGCATCTTGCAGAGTTAACAGCCAACTTCACACTGGTGCTCTCAGCAGCAACTGCAGCTGACTGCCCAAACCCTCCCAACAACCAATTTCTGAGCTGAACACCTACGTTTCTTTTGATTTACGTATTGCTGGGCAAAAGAAGAAAGTGTTGGGCACACTTAGAAACTTCCACTCTGTACAGATTTCTCCCCACCCAGGGAATGCCCAGCCCTGCTGGGGCAGTGCAGCCCCCTGGCCACCACCCTGATGACATTCCACCACAGCAGATCACAATCTCCAGGGCTTGTACAGACCACTGGGCCGAATTTGCCTATCTTACCAAGCACACTTAATTTGTTATCCAGCTGCTCAGGCAATACCTAAACAATGAGCAAGATTTCGAGTGCATTCCCATGACTAAATGAAAGCAATTTTCAGTGGGAGGAAATACAGCTGGAAAATGGCAGTAGTTTTGTGGGAAAACCCCCTGAATTCTGATAAAATCCTATTTACAGGCCTCAAGATAACCTGGTTGATCCTGGACTTGGACATTACACCTGATTCTTTACAGTGACATGAAATGCCATTAAGAACTGTCCACACAACTACAAGAAACCCTGCAGAGCAACACAAGATGCACATTTTCAATGCTAAATTTTCTTTTCCACAGCTGCCATAAATTGTAGCAAAACACAAAGTGGGCTCTTGTTTTGCACTCCTATGACTCAGAAATAAATTCCCAATCAGCAAAGTTTTGCCTGCATCTGGTATTACAACATTTGTACGTGCCAGGCACACAAAGAACAGCACAACTCCTCTGCAGTGCTCCTGTTCTGTGCAGAAACGAGGAAAACTTGAGAGGCAACTGGAGGAAGCCCTGCTAAGTGTGTAGGGAGAAGCTTGGCAGGGATGATGATCTATTAAGACTCACTTAAAAATGACAAAGTGTTTCCAGGTGAAAGTGTCAGGAGCACAGATAAGGACCAAGATAGCCCAGGGGCTTCTCCCTCGGGGCAGCAGCTCAGGCAGCCTGAACAAGCTGAGGTTGTTCTGCAGGGTCAGAGAGAGAGAGCCTCAGGCCAATTCAGGCTTCATAAAATATCACCATACCCAAGCATTCCAAGAGTATCCCAGATATGTTATTATTTTCCCGTAGTAGTGGCTTCATTAAGCATTATATTAAAGAAAAACAACAAAAGAACCTAAAGCAATAATAAAAACCACTACTAATACATATATACAGTTACTAAGTCTGACTTAACATCCTCTGCTTCAGACCTTTATCAAAAGCCTATGTCTAAATTGATCTAATCTGATATTTTTTAATTCTGTTCTAAAAATGCAATTAAACAATGATATCTGCTGCTGCAAGTTAAAAGCCATTCCCTTTAGATAACAGCCAAATACAACAAGCAGTGAGTTTTGCCATCATTAGACTTCTAACCATATTACTTCTATTTTGAGGCTTTTTTTGTTTGGTCTCAGTTTAATTTCCTGTCAGCCTTACAAGAGATTTCTAATGTTTGGGCTGTAGGATATGCTCTGATTAAAAATAATCTTCCCAATTACTGCCTGGCATGACTCTACTGCCACATGCACTCTGCCACTGGCTTCTGCATTTCTGTCAGCAGTAATTGTGTCTGTAGCTTCTAACTGTAAATGAAAACCCAGGGGGCATATTTGGGTTTCAGTTTCCTTTGCCCAGCCATATCTTTTAATTTGCACTGTCTGTCAAAAAGGAGATGTTCATAGGCACTAAAAGGAAATCCTCAGAACATCAGGTTAAAAAAAGGAGAAAGGAGAAAAAACGAAATGCAACTGGAATATGATAAACCACATTTGATATTTATGCCAGGATACTCAACACAGAGCAGCTCACTGCATTGATTAGCCTCAGAAGAGGGGGATTGAAACCATTTACTGAGCATTTCTAGCTGCTTTTTATTGCCATCAAATGTAATCCTAAATCTTAAGCATCACCTTAGTATGGTGCTTTTTTAAATTCAATCATTATAATTAATATTTTACAGAACAGCATTTCTTATCACAATGGAAAAAATTATTATTCCTCAGGCTCTGGGTCCTGGGCTAAGCTGTGCCATGGGGTTTCCATCTGCAGCCCTGGCTGACCCTCTGACCCACACTGCACCTTCTCTCCACCCTTTCAGCTCCTGTGGGGATTTCAGATCCCAGTGGTCCCCTTGCCTCCATCCCCTCCATCCCAGTGCACTGCTGCTCCTGGAGTCCCCAGGTGTGTCCTGGGGCTGTCAGTGCTCAGACCTGCCTCAGGAGCTGGCTCTGCTCTCTGGACCCAGCTGGGCTGTGCTCCCTGGGGAGAGCCCCGAGCTCCTGGCTCTGCTCCCTCGGGAGCTGCCAGCTGCACCCAGGACATCTGCACCCGGAGTCAGGGGGCTTAAACCTGGCCCTCAGTGCAGCCACAGCCACCAGACACGTGCTGGATGCATGTTCAGATCCTGCTGGATTCCCCTTTCCTCTCAGGAGCGCTGCTGCTGCCATGGGAAGGTGGCCCCATGTCCCCAGGGAGTGCTCTGAGAGACAAGAGCAGGATGGAATCAAAGGGCCCTGGGGAAGGGAACCTTGGGAAGAACAAAGCACCAAGCACAGACTGTACCCTGTGAAGTGGGCACAGAAGAACCTCAAGGAGGAGAAAAAACATCTGATATGACATCAGGAACAAAGCTTTGTGTGGAAGGGATAGATGGGACTGCTGCAAAGGAGAATATCATGAAGATTATTAAGAAGACAGTTGCAGTTATTGCTAGAAGCAAATATTCACTATCAAAGGAAGACTATTGTAAAGTCCTCTGAAAATAATTTTCCATGAAGTCTCAATCTCTGGTCTTTCAAAATTAAGTAAATTTTTGTCTCAAAATTAAAATGGCACACAGCACATTTGGAATCCAAGGGATACAGACAGCATATGTTTGTACAAGGGAATAATGGAAGGCTTTTTTTGTGATAGGAGGATAAACACTGAGATTTGGTGAATGTGAGCAGGGATTTGTCCAAATAGCACTTAAAATTGAATAGCATCTCTTGGCATAAAAACTTACTTGAAATATTAAATGCAAATGTTAGTGCTCTGCACTGTGTTTGCCAGTTGATGCTCTATTCTGTATTGTTTGTATCTGTACAGGAGGGGAGACACTGGGAAGGTGAGAGCAAACTCCATCTCAGCTCTGTCCTGAACCTCTGGCACATCACTCTTGGTGCAACTCTTTCGTGGGGCTCTGCCCCTCAGTGCATATTCTGTGCAATGTGATGACAGAACAGATGTGAATGGATAAGAACTTCACCACATCGACTGAAAAGTCTGTGCAGGGGAGACTGTGACCACCACTGTCTTCACAACTGCACGGTGTTACAGAAAGAAAATGGCACAGATCTGTTAAAACATTATTTTTAAAATAGTTTACAAGCTGTGTAAGAAGTTCTTTGTGCCCCCTCTGAGCCCTAAAGGGCAGCAGCACTCCACACGCTGTGACCAGACTGTGATTACCTCAAGCTATCTTTGCTTCTATTTCCATATCTTACCTGAGATAAAACCATCATTTACGAGGTATATCCCCCTACCTGTGACTGAAACTGCCAGAAGGTCTAAATAAATACCTGCTTTTTTAAAAAATAAGGTAAGCCACTGAGTTAAAAACGGTTACTCCTGTGACTGAGGCCATGTGGATGTTTACATATTTATTCAGCATAAAAACCATAGGATTAAGTATGGAAATACACCTATTATGAAGTTGAAAGAAATGTTGGTCTCTCACAACAGGACCTTCCAGAATTTTGGCTGCAGAGAGAGCTCACAAGCAGCACCTCAGCTCTGGGAGAAGCAGCTCCTCTGTCCATGCAGGGAAGGGGCAAAGCCCAGGGCACGGAGTTCCTCCATTCCTATTGCCATCGTGCCTCTTACGAGTTCCAGAACTCTTCTACTGACTTTTTCTTTGTTTCTCCCCACTTTTCTGCAGTACAGACTGTTCTGCCTCAGGAGCAGGTAGAACATTTCCACCAATACCAGCAAGATTGCTCCCATATTAGCCATGGTAACACACGGCTGTGCCCACCAGTCTGAGATCATTTATCCCAAATTCGAGGGAACAGCGCACTCAAAGGAGATGCAGAAATAACAAAATAATTTGAAAAACTGTTCTCATTTACCACTAGAGAAGTCCTTCCACCTATTCCAGTGGTGATTTAACCATGAAGACCTTGCTCCTGACAAACACTAAAAAGCAGGAACATTATACTTCCTGAACAGAGGCTTCACAGTCTGCATTTTTAAACCAGTGGTTCTCTCATCTATCATAGGTCAAGAAATGAATCACACTTCTGGATGTAAGGCAGTTTGGAAAGAAATATCCCATGTAGAGAGAAAAATGGTAAATTTGGCTATTTTATATTATTTATTAACAGAAATTTTGACATTACCTGTATTAACTGTAGATGTTAATAAATAACATTTGAAATCAAGGACTAGAATAAGAAAAAATAAAAACAAACCAAAACCCACCAGTTTATCCAACAGCTTTGAGACTTATGACATAATTATTCTTAGAGAAACAACACAACTCTGGGCTACATCTATGAGCCCAACAGGAAAATAATAAAAGGGTCCATCACATCCCACCGACTGTCTCTTGTGGACAAAGTAAAGAAAAAAATCTACTTTGGGCAGATGCACTCAACACCCTGTGTTTAACATGGATTGTTCCAAAACCTGCTTGGGTAGATGAGGGGCTCCTCACCCAAGAGAAACTCATCACACTCAACACGTCAGTTGAGCAAATTTTCTGATCCAAACACACCAAGTTTTCTGATCCAAAGACATTTTTATCACCACAGAAAATAAAAGCATCATTTCACATGCTGGAGACTGAGATGGGGTGGGATGGATTAGCTGGCAAACACCAATATTCAGGAAAAGGACTTTTGTAAGGTCATCAGGTCTTGAACAGTTCCTGCCTTCCCCCAGATGTCACATCAACCATCCTGGGGGCCACCCCCAGTCCATGGCACCCACCACAGGCCCATTGCTGCAGAGAAGGCAGAAGTTATTGCTACCTTTGCATAGGGGCTATTTAGCTTTATCAAAAGGATTCTTATTGTTTATGAAGAAAAATTCAGTCTGAAAAACAAGAAAAAATAAAATAATCTAAGCCTGCCATGTTTGGAGATTTACTCCTGCTATGTTATAATGACTACAACTGATTTCAAAAGAAAAGTTAGTGTTTGTTTTATACAACATAGGGCAGACTCGGGCTAGGGCTGTTTTTGAAAGAATTGTTTACTGTTGTTGCTTCCAGTGTAATTTGGCAATGATTGCAAAATGTAAAGTCACAAGAACAGAGAAGTCCATGCAGATCCCACACTGGAGGTCAAGTGCTCTCCTCTGATCAGAAGGAAAGAAAGGAGGAAGCTCAGCTGTGTCAAGCAGCAGATTTTCCCCAGGAGGAACATGATTTTCACTGGGAGAAAAAAGGACCTAAAAGTACAAATGATAACTCATAGGCCAGGCAGAGAGAATACATAACTGGAAAACTCTTAGACCCAGATTGGTTATTTGTAAATAAACAAAAATGATGTCTTGTTCCTTTTTTTAACTAGAGCTCTTTCAAGGTGTGCTACATCCCAAGCAGATAAAACAACAGATTTGTAAACATCACACGCTCCTGAATGACCAGTTCCACACATTTTTGTCTTCCTCCATAACCTTCCCCAGCATCCCAGGCAAATCACAGACTGCAGGTAGTGGCACCACCTTCATCCCTCACAGCTTCAGGAGCGTCACCCCAGCCAAGTGACACCTGTGAAATAAAGGCACTCATCACTGGGAGCGGTCAGAGCCCGCCAAGGCTGGGACAGGAGCCTGCAAATCCCTCACCAGAGCATTTGAGCCTGACACTTAATATTCAACCAGGATTGCAAGCTATGTACTCAAGGATAAAGCTCAGTAATAATAAAGATTCACAGTCTGACAGGCTCAGCATACAAATTCTCAGTGCAGAGCTCACTTTGAGGTTTTTTTTTTTAATCAAAAAAAGAATCAGGAATTTTCCTCTTATAAAAGAAACAACAGTACTTCCCATTTAGTGAGGGAAACAATGAAATAAGAAAATATAATTTTAGTCTACATTTAGATATTGGTAAAGAAGCAAGTAATTATTTTATTTCAATATCAGAACACTGTGTCCCCAGTCCTTGTCTTGCTCATCAGACACAGGAACACATTAAATAAGCTATGCAGCTTCTTTTTTTGCAGGGCCAAATCACTTGAGCCAGAAATCCACATGTAAGAATTTGCCCAAATTTCCAAAGACTTGAGGCTTGTATTTAGCATGTCAGCTGTGAAGCCAAAATCACTGGAAATATTTAAAACCTCAATAGATGTTGCTCGAACGTGGTATCTAACCAGTGATCTCACTAGGCCCACATTTGGTCACCAATGAACAAATTTCTAGGTGCTGTTTAAACTTAATTCTACCCCTCAGTGTTACTTATGTTTCATTTTTTATTTTATGCAACACTGCTTAGTAGTGTGCTTTGTACAGTAATATATTAATTGTTTATTTTACAGTGGCACTGTAAAGTCATAGCTCCTTTTTTTTTTTCTATTTAATGTTTATTTTATGTTACAACAACCTGGCAACTTATTCCTGGGCTTTTTTTGTTTGTTATGTAAATGTTCTATATGTAGGAGTTGGTTATAAATGAACAAAATTATAATTAAATGTCTAGTAGTTTTTACACTGAAAATATTGTTACTAAACATTAGCTCCCCTTAGACTCTTTTGCTTGTTTTGAATTTTGCTTCAAATGCCTACACTTCTATTATTAAACCTACCTTTTTCTTTCAAAATCACATTGCATCCAGCTTAACTCCATCTCACTAAATCACCTTGTTAGTCATACATTGATTCATTACATTTCATTGCCTTTCATATTTAAATTAGTCCATTACTTTTCCTACTCCCCACATTACCTTTGAACATGACAGGCCTCACTTTGTGCAAGGATTCCTTCACTGCATCCTCCCAGAACTCCCTCTGTTAACACTTGCTCATTCTCCATGCAGGTTTTCCTGCAGAACTGCCTTCCAAAACAATCCCACATTTACACATCCAATCCCATCTCTTAATTTCATTTACATTTCACAAGCACCAAGGCCTCCAGCACTACAAGAAGCCAAATTGTATTTGCTGCATCATGAAACAAGGGATAAACACTGAACTCCTGCCCCTCAACAAGCACCTCGTGTGCTGCTGAGCCTGCCCATGCAGGGATGCAGCCAGGAATTCTGAGCCACATCCCTCAGGATCAGACATCCCTCAGGATCAGAGGTTCTGTGGGACACAAAACACAGAGGGTTGAGGCACAGTGGAGTCTGGCTCATACCATGACAATGGAACTGTTTTCAATCTACAGAGGGAATAAGCAGCTGAAGCTCCAGATGATACAAATATGATTATCATGGCATAAATTACTGCTCATTCTTACTCTCTTCTTGACCAAAGCTACATTTCTCAGGGATTCCACTCACAGTCAGCATTCACTTCTCAGACCTAATACAGAAAGGAGGCAACAGCACCTCTATTCCCATAAAAATATCTTTCTTCATGGATTTCCTAACCAAGCCTGAGAAAAAGATCACCTCCGATGCTAAGCAACAGATCAGCATCTCTCTTCTGAGAGTGCAGATATGAAAGTGCAGTAACCTGAGCTCAAACTGAGGATGAAGTGGTTGAAACAGGACCAAAACTGGATGTTCCTCAGCACACTGCTTCCCAAGAAGGGTGTGTGAACAATCCCTTCCTGCTGAGATTGGCACTGGCTCCATGCACTCCCCAGCAGTGGCAACTCAGAGAAGACAGAATCTTCTCCAAACTAATTTATCCTCTTGGAAACTGCTCTGCTGCTCTTTGGGTTCTCAGTCCAGGAGCAGTCAGTCCCTCGGGCTGGGAAGTGCCCCTGTGCAGGCGCTGATCCTGTCCTGGGGAATGAGGGGTGCAGAGCAGCCAGGGCTGGCAGGACCTGCATGGGCTGTGCTGCCACAGCCTCCAGAGCAGCCAGCAAGTGCCCAACGCTGGTTGCCACCTTTGGTATCTAAGGTATTATCTCTATTTGCAATCAAGAGTTAGATTGCATTCAAAAAGCTGCAATTCCCAGCCCGAGTCACCCCGTCCTCAGGGCAATAACCAAATCCTGCCTGGATGCAGTGTAAGGTGTCTTAGTCTTCCTAGGGGTTAAGAGAAATTGTTAGAAGGACTAGGAGATAACAGCGTGCTCCAATGGAATTTTATTCCAAATTATTCAAATTAAAAATGGCTCAGTATCTTGTTACTGAAGGCAATCACTTTGAAAGCACCAGATTCTCACTGCTGTCAGATAATAGTTTGTCTAAAGCAATCGTGGCAATGTTTATTTTTTTTCTTTTTAAATCTTCGCTTGTAAAACATTTTGGAAATGCTTTTGGAATTAAAAATATTAAACATTTATGAATCCTTACAACAATATATAAGACAGTGATGGACTTGGAAGGACAGATGAAGTGGTATTTTTGTAATGTTCAGAGATGATTTTATTTCTCCAGTTGCATGGCTGGAGTTCCCAAGCAGATTCCCCTGGGACCCTGCTCCCTCTGGCCACCCAGGCACACAAAAACCCAATCAGGAACAGGTATGGGGCACATGGGACATGGGGACAGGGACAGACCCATACCCTGCAGGGTCCCTGCCCCCAGGATTTCAGGGGAGAGGCACCTCCACAATTTAAATCATTATTAAGATCTAGCCTACTAAATAAAAACAAGATTATTTTCTTTGTTCAAAAATACACCTTCACAGTTAGTAGCTTGAAAAATCTGCAGGAAGGAATGAGCCAAGTCTCATAGCCACAACTCACAGAGAACTGGTAAAATGTCTTTGTCCTGTTTAAATATCAAAGCTCTCTGCGTATCACTTACAGGTGCCCATCATAATTCAGATACTTGTGCATAATTCAAGATGTTATGCATTAACTTCTATCAGCAATTCCCTTGAAGAGGAGCAGTAAGTAAGCATTTCTCATAAGTTATAGTGTGGATCCATATAATTAATATTTTGATGTACTTTACCTGTCCTACTGTTTGCTTTCATGATATTAAGTTGGTATTAAATAAATAACACACTCAGCTAACTTGCCCTACTTTTCAAAGATGCTCCAATTTATGTAATTGCTGTGTTTGATTTATTGTTGCATTTTTACTCAAGTTACATATTCTGTTAATGTGCTATCAATGTAATTAGCCCTTTCTTAAAAGGAAACTTTTTTTAATCATGCCAGCACTTTTACTGCAAAAGGAATGCACTGCTTGTACTCCCATGGAATCAAAATACCCTTTTAATGGTGTGAAGTAACCTGCTTCATCTTTGCATGTTTTCCTTGGCATGCTGAAGCAAACCAGAGATGATGGGCTTTTACTCAAGCATAAGAAAAATAGTAGCACCCCACTAACAAACCTCAGAGGTTGCTAGAGGCACATAAAATCATACAAAATCCACAACTAAAGTATGCCCTCATTTTTAAAATAAGACTTCAGAGTCTTACTCACCAAGTGACTGTAAATTACATATTAAGATTACTCAATTTTGAAATTAAATCCAGCACTATGAAGAAAAACCGATTTCAGGTTTTCTAATTTGCTTAAAGTGAAGAGTTAAAAAATTTTACTTCATGAAGTAAATACACATCTTTGGTTAGAAGGATGAAGAATCAACACACAGCTTGTAGTGCTGAAATAAACTTCATTTCTGCTGCCCACAGCACTGTATACTGATGTCCTCCAGGAGTTCTGCCTGTCCTCTCTCCAGACTCACAGACAACACTCAAGAGGTGGGGACACAGGGAGAAAAAAGTAATTTCTGAAAACAGAGAGAAAATTAACTTGTTTATACTACCTTCCCTCAATCATTTTCATTCATGAAGAGTATTAATTTTGACTATTAATTAGAGTGGCATCTGTCTCTCCCCCACTGGCAGGAGACCAGTGAGCACAAGGAACATTAGCTTCTGGTCCAGGTGTGCAATGACTGAAAACTCATTTGTGAACTGCTCCACCACAGGAGCAGCAATTTACACAGACTCAGCTGGCTCAAATACACCTTCAAGAACACATGAAATGAGGATTTTCAGTATATGGGAGCATTCTGGACACATTTTCCAAACTTAACTTCCCTTAGCAGAACAGACCAGAAACGCACTAAGACACCAACCACTGGACATGAGGCAAAAGCCCAAAGCCCAGAAACCTCACACAGATGTTATTCCATTTATTCCAGAAATCAGCTGGCTTTAGGAAAGCACACAACTACTTCATAGTCTGAAAGAAAATTACTGTCATTACATGTAAAACCTGTTGCATTTCTAGAAAGTCCTGAACGCACGGTAATAAATTGCACTGGTAAATTTTTAAGATCTGTAACTTAAAAGTAGACTGTGTCATATGTCTCAGGATTGGATTTCTCAGTAGTTTTTGTCTTCTCTACCTTGTTCTTTTATCTCAAGGCAAAATACTCTGCTGTGTCAGCATGTGTACTGTAAGAGAAGTATAATTATCCATGCACTGCAAGGGAGAAACACCTCAAATATCACATTTCAGGGAACTTGGACTGACAGCTGGGACACAGAAGGAAAACGCCCCCCAGACTGGAGCATTTATGAATTCCTGCACAATTCCAAATACTTTTTGTGACTTCCATTATCTCTGTGAAACTGCTATTTATACCAGTTTTACCTTTGATGCTACAGCATTGTTTCCAAGTCTTGGAGTTTCTCACTGCATGGATCAGTCCTGTAGTGTCAGACAAAAAGTTTCTATTTATGGCTAAGAATAGAGCACACATTTCCTTCCCAATGTGCCAAACACCACACTGATAGCAATGGAATCTCAATATAGTCCTCTAATGCCTGAAACCCCTTCAAGTACCTCAATACATCAAGTGTTAAACGTTTTATAACACCTATAAACACTCCAAGGGTCTAATGAAGCTTATACTACTAAGAGTGCAACAAGTGAAAGGTGATGTAAAAATCAATTTTCTTTCACCTCAGCTGATTTATATTCCTTCCTGAACAAATTAATTTCACACTAAGCAACTGGTTTAATAAAACTTCAGAGCAGCCCTGCATTAAAGAGTTTTGTTACTCCAGGCAGAGATAACTTGGAAATAGTAGTAAAACAGCAGGCTGGGATTACTCTGCAATTTGTAAAGCCTGGCCTGCCTCCTTTCACAGCTTTTTCTCACCGAGTTTTATTTCTGAACTTGTGAAAATGAATTTTAAAAAGCACAATGCAGGTCTGCAGTCCAGAAATAACACCATAAACAATAACAAAGATATACCAGGACAAGTATGAAAATATATCCCAGGGAAATAAACACGTTCAGAGCCTTAGTGCCCAAACTGAGAATTAAGCTGTGCTTAATTCCAACCCTGTCTGCAATAACTGTATTATAAATAATAAAGTCAAGATTGCTGAGGTACTTGACATGAAACAAGGACATATCATTGCAGCACAGCTGGAATATTCAGCATTTCTGTCCTCTCCTCTCTGCTGTTGGACCTGCCATTGCACTTTGCATCCCTCACAGCCACAAGAAATCCCTGCACACAGAAGGGCCCCTCCTCCTTTTCCCCATCCCCACAACCACCAACACATTCTGCTGGGTAATGAGGAAGAAGACAGAGATAAAAACTGAATTTCAAAACAAAGTCTATTTTCTATTCATAGACTGAAATAACAGTGAAATCATAGTGACAAATTATATACATTAAGACCTCTCTGTAGCTTTACTTGCAGCTCCTCTCAATTGCTCAATGCAACTGCATTTTCTCACAGAGACTTAAAACTTAACCAGCTTAAAAAATAATGCAAGTAGGATGCAATACTCTACAGAACACAAAATCAGGGGCTCAACCTGACAGGAAAAAAAAAAAAATTAAAAAAAGCTCTGGAAACTGAGATCAGCTGAGCTTTTTTTACCATTGTTATCTCTGTTGTGTACTCATGAAAGAAGTCAACACTACAGACTGGATGTAACCCTTCTCCCACCTCACCTGCACATCTTCCTGTGGTTCCAGGGTATAATCCTAAGGCAAAAATGTTCATAAAAACAGGTGCACAGCAAAAAGGGGAACCTGGAAGGTATGCAAAATGTGTGTAATAAATATCTACAACGCAATTTGAGTAATTTCAGAAATATGAATGCATCTCTGTTTGTTTAAATGATATTTTTTAAAGTAATTTCACTTTTTCACAAATAGGCATGTATTACAACTGTGCTAAGCATTTTTAGCCAGCATGGAGATTAGATTTGCTTGCTATTGATTGAAAAACATATAAACAAAATCACTGCTATTTTTCTGAGATTAAAAATGTCATTGGAGGCTTCAGGTTTACGTTTTCTGATGCTGCTTAAGCTGAGAAAGCTAATGTGGTTTGTGACCCCAACGCCAATTCACCAGCACACAAGGCAGCAAACAGACCACAGTTAGATGCATAATGGTAACTTAAACTAACACAAGATAATTGAAAGTTGTTTTCTTTTTTCTCATCTCACTTGTATAAAAATTTCCTGAATGACACAACGTGAAAGCCCACAAAAAATGAGTTTACCAGCAAAGACTGAAATATGAACACTGTGATTCAGAGTGGAGGCAGGCTGTGGCAGGAAGAAAGCACACACTGGTCTAGTTTGTGGAAAGGCAGACAAGGAAATTATTTACCTTCTTGTTTCCCAAGTACAAAAAATATAAACAAGAAGATTTGACAATGGGAAAATTTTGCCTGACTCAAATCATTTAGGGGAGTTGCAAAGGAACAAAAAAGGTGAAAAGCTTTATAGGAAAGGCAAATAAATGAAGGTTTCTTATTCAACAAATCAAGATATCAATTATTTTAACAAAGAGCAACTAGTGGAAAATTTGACTTAACTCCTTTTCTAAACACTGCATCGATGATTTTCCTTGACACTGTGTAAGGCTATTAACAGATTCCACTAGAGATTGGAGAAATTTAAGTATTAATGGAGTCTTTACAAGAAATTAAGAACAAAATGAGAAAATCCTTGTCTTTAAGGCATTCAGGTTAATTATTTCAACCTGGTGGACAAGGACAAGGTAAATCTTCATTTCAACCTTCACATTTCTAGGTAAACTAAAAAAGGGTGATAACCTGCATACTGTATTCAGCTGCTAATCCTACCCCCACACATGGCCAGGTAATGTTTTTAACCTAATGAAAACTACGTGGTGTAAACGGGCAGATGAAATTATTCCTTTTTCATAGGAAACAAGACACATTCTGATGGAGTAATTAATAGTTGTCCAGGTTACTGCAAATTGCCATGCTTTAAAAATCCCTCCAATTCCAGAGTGGTACTTATTTGAGAACCTTGGTTTCAGCTTGTATTTTAATGATTCTTAGACTGGCTTGAATAACAAAAGGAGTTCAGTTCAGTTCTGAAGGTTTGGCTTGTTCACAAGTGGTTCTGACCAAGCCTTTTTGCCCAGTCCTTAGACTCCAGCACTGAGTGCCAGGAGAAAGAGCTTCTAAATAAACTTCTAAATAAAAAATATTCTCCTCAGGAATCCATAATCCATTTTTAAGTCCCTGCTTGTTTAAACCACCAGTAGAACAAGCTCTGGACCCAGTCACTGACTGTATTTGAAACTATTTCACACCTTTTAAACATAACCTTCCACCTAAGGGAACAAGGAATTTTGGCAAACTCTACTACCCCACATTCCCTCTGCTTCCAAGTGTTGTCTTCAGCACACAAATCACAGCTCACCATATCTGATTATTATCTCTCTACTTGATAATCAGGATGCCAATTCTTCTTTCTTTCCACTACTACTTTTGCCAATCTTTTTTGCCTACAAAACACCTGTATCAGAATTACATTCATTTCCTAATCACGGTGTCATTTTCCTGAATTGACAGCAGATTTGCAAACGAAAGTGCAAATCCCAAAACAGCCAAGCCAGAAGGTGTGCTGGGGGAGCCAAGTTCTCTAGAGAAGGCAGACTGGAACAGCAGCTCTTTGCCAAGCAGCCAGAGCAGGACATTGCACTGCTTTTTGTTGATTTAAGGGCTGTGGCACAGTGCAGCTGTCACAACGAAGGGCAGACAAAAGACAGGCTATTGACTACAAAATGCATTAAACCACACCAGTTTTATAAAGTATTCACTTGGCATTTGTCTCCTGTAACATGTCTCTGTGTAATACAAGGCATTTCTCTTCCTCCTCGCTCTTTAGAGAGATATGAAGTTTAATGTACTGACTGGTGCTTAACAATCAGATTTTGTCAGCTTTTGTGCTGAATGGCACCTTCCTTCTCCCACTGCCTTTCCCAGCACTATTCACAGTGTAAATTATTGCCTCATTCCCAGGGAAGGTGACAGATCCATGCAGCACCTCGGAGCAGGAGCTTGGGAGGCAGCCACAGTGCTGTCAGGCAAATCACCCTGATGGCACATAAATCCTCCCTGCTGTCACCAGGGGCATCTCCATCTTGTGCCTGCCTGGCACCTCCCCACAGGCACACACAGCCCTGGGGCTGCAGGGGGTTACAGGGGGCTGCATCTTTGGGAAGGTGCACACAGCGTGTGCTTTCCCTCCCCTTTCTCAGGGTGAGGGATGCAGGGTTGGTCTGATCCAGTGCTGGCCTCATTTTCTCCCTGCAAGAAAGGCCCCAAGAGTGAGAGGCCCCAGCAAAACCCCACATGCTGTGCACAGGGGACATCTGGACCAGCAACAACAAATAAACACAAGCTTGCACCCTTTCCAAAATGAGCCATCCTGCCCTCTTGCCAAGTGCTCTGCACATACCCAGCTCTGATCTTCCACAGGTAAAGCCCCAGGAAAGGCTGAGGTGGAAAGTTTAACTGGTTGATGCTACAATGAATCAGGCAAAAATATACCCAGAACACCTAAAAACCAATTAGCAAGACACCATCCTGTTAAAATTATTTGATTCTCAAACAAATCCTCTCCCCTCAGTCCACCAAGAGATCTTAACACCTTATTTTAATGTGTGACCACAATCTGTAGCTCAGATTGCTCTGAATTGAGCTCATCTCAGCATAATTTCACTGTTAATGGGAGCTGTGCAAGGAACTCATTTAGTTCAGCTGAGCACATTATTCAGCACAGAACTGAATAATTTGTGCCTGAGAAGTTTGATGGCATTAACAAAATTCCAAACCAACTGCTGTTGAAAGAACTTCTCTTTCACTCCTGTGCTCCTTAGAAAGACACTCCGGTCATGTGCTCAGGATCCAGAGGATGAATGGAAATCACGAGCTAAGGAAGCCTTTCCATCAATAGGAGGAACAAGATGTGAGAGGAGACAGAACAGCTGTGAACAAAATGCACCTCTGGCCCAGAGTAAGTAGAAAAGCTGAATCCAGTTCAGTAACAGCAACAACACACGTGCACCAGGCCTTGGGACACACTGAATGCAAGAACTGTGAGACAATATTTTAAATAAAGCATTCTGAATTGCTTTGTTTACCCATAAACTATCCAAAAGCTTAGATCCTTCATCATCATTGAGAAAAAAAATTCTAGGAAACACAGTTATGCACTTCATTCCAAAGTGAGGAACTGAAATACAATGGCATTGTCACTTAAGAGAAATCGATTCTACAGCTGCCTGAAACATTACAGTTCCAAACCCCACAGCAAGCTCCTTCCCTGGAAATATTTAAAGATCAGCTCCAGAATAATTTCAGTTCTAAATTACCCTGTTCCTTCCTTCCTCTTCATCAGGTTCAGATTTTATTTATTCTACTTTTTGCTGTCATATTAATATATTACTGAAAATACATTTTCAACTATTTTAAGAAAAGAACATGTTTTTTCAAATAATTTTATCTTAGACAAGAAATCACTTGGAAATAAAGTTACAGCTCAAATGAATTTATAGTTCCTGCAACCAACCCAAGTATTTATTTTCCATTTTCTTTTTAGCTTTGTATTTAATGAATTTCACAGATTTTGCTGATGCAACATGACCCAGTCTAAAGAAATACCTTATCAGTAACAGCAACAGAGACAAAAATCTGCAAACAATGTAAAGTGATAATAAAAGAAGATGAAGAATGGACCATCTAGGTTGTAAAAATGAACTGGAAGAACCAATGTTTTTAAGTATAAAAAGGGAGGCAGAAAAGTTCTCACCATCATAATTATACTACCTTCACATGCACATAATTCAGGCCCAAATTATTTATGTGGAGTGGTATTGGAACAACTGATGGGTTTTGCTCAGTTTGGGGGTGGAGGGAGGGGAGCTTTGTTGATGCACCTTGAAAAAGAAAATAAATTTGTCTGCAAAATGTGCAGACCTAAAAGGAAAAATAAACAAATACTTACAAGATAAGATTATAAAATTTAAATCAAGTATTTAACACAAATACACACATATAGATTAACACATTTATACTGATTTCTATCAATGTTTCTATAGCAAAATCACAGACTCCTATCAGGGGGAGGGTCAGAAGAGACCTGTGATAGCTTTGGCATCAAAAAGAGATCAAGAATTTGCAGATTATTTAAATCATATTATGTAGTAAATCCAACTATAAACAGAAAGCATTTGGAAGCAATTTGAATATTCTGATCCCTGTCCTACCTGACTTTCAGTTAATTCTCAAGACAGTTATTTCAACCATTCACCACTCTGTTTTTTCATGCTTGATTTCACCATAATAAACAATGGGATATTTTTAAAGTATCAAGTGTCTTTTTTGCTGTGAGAAATGGAAAGCCCAGTTTGGCTTACCTTTACCTAAGAAATATGCAGCATGGTAATACAGCTTGCCAATGGACTAAATTATAATTCTCTGTGAGCAGTGTCAGTGTTCCAGAGCTGATACAGGATTGTGAGTTTTGGTTTGGGTTTCTGTTCATCTGAATTGATTGCTTTACTCCACTGAGCATCCTTGTAGTAGTCAGTGCCATCTTGACTTGACATGTGATATCCCAAGAGGGCTGAGAAGCAGAGCCTGAAAACTGAAAGGAAATACAGGAGCTTTCCACTGAATTAAGGGAAAGGTGCAAATTTGGGTCCCTGAGTCTGCTGTGGTGACAGCCAAACATGAACCCCCACCTGGCTGCTAAAATAGAAATACTCCCACAGCTTGTGCTTCTCCCTATGGAAATATAACCCAGCCTATACAGAAACACTCCAAATTTGACCAGTTCAAGCTAGGGAAGTTACAAAGAACTAGTATTTGGTATCTAGCTTAAATTTTTTATCAGATTTGAGAACTTCTTCTCTCAAAGAGACTTCGTAAGTACAATTGTATTTGCAGTGAAGGACAAAGGACAGACAAAACAAGTCACTCTAATTAAGATTTAAAGCTAACAAAGCAGCTGTCTGCCTTCATTTCTGCCATGGATGGGTATTGAGGCCCAAGTTTTTTCTCCTTTATCTCCTGCAGTATTACAGTTTTTGATGAGTTTTTCCATAGCTGCTATTCTATGAACTTGATGGAATATTTTGCTCACAGCCCTGTCCCACAGACTGTGACAGAAAGCTGCCCACAGTTGACAGACATGAATGCAAGGGTTTTTTACCAACAGGGCAAATTTAGGCACTGACAAAACTGATCAAATCAATATTAACAACTGAACCGTGCAGCAAGTTCAAAATCATTTTGCTGCTGCTAACATCACACACACTGAAATCTAAGCATCTTCCATAAAGTCTGTAGCCAACTAATAGCAGATTTTATAGGGCTGGAAGACATTTTGGCAGAAAGAACTGGACAGCACGTTAAAACTTGATAAACCTTTTAAAGAGAGGATTGAACCAAATTCCTCAGATTGCACCTCCTAACAGGCATTCCACTGTACAGGGAAGCAGGTGGAAGGTTTGGCAATGGTACTTCAAACGAGGCATGAACTGCACCTCTGTAGAGAGCCCACACTGTGTCAGTAAATAGATCTGGGCAGGTCACCTGGGTGTCATCTCCAGGAAACACAAACCACTGCAGAGGCCAACAGAAAACAGATGTAAGGCTAGAATATAAAGAGGAAAATAGTTCTGGGAAAGTTCTATATAAGTGTATGTAATTACTTAACACAGACACTTAGAAAATTAATACCTAGAAAAGCCAGTTTTGTCAAAGGAGAAAGAATAGGTCTGTCCACAGCAGCATCAGAGGATCAGGGCACCATACACCCCAATCATGACTATTTTTGCTATATTCAAACACAGCATCAGTGTTAATCTCTCCAAACACCAATAGCTTCAATTCATGTGTGTGCAACTGTACTTCTTGGAAATGTCCTTTTTTTATGGAACAACAGGTAATTTTAGAAGGCAGGATGGATGAGCACATCAGAATGGAAATAAAGGCTCTTTACCAAAGTACTTTTGTGAGATAAGGCAGGAAACAAAACTAGGCCAGATCTTGAATCTCAAAAGGAGATGGGGACACTGGGAGATGAAAGACACCCAAACTTCTAAAGCCCTTTAGGTGTCTGTGCACAGGCACATGAGGAGCTGCTGCTACTGCCACCAAAGCAGAGCCAGCTGTGAAACTCCTGAACTGCACTGGGCAGGAAATGCAAAGAGCACTGGGTTGGAAATCAGCCAAACTACTCCTGTCAATACTTCCACTCCGTGTTTTGACTGTGGGAATGAACCAGAGGAAATAAGCTGTCAGTGAATGGAGTGGAACGATGACAAACAATAATCCCCTGGTTGTTGGCCATAACATGAAACCACCATCTTTTCAAATCTGAAAGGCAGCTCAGAGCAGGAAGTCTCTGTCTACACACAGAGCAAGGACCATGACCCATTTCAGTCCATCCTGGCCTAGCATGGTTTAAACCCCACTGGAAACTCAGAACCCATCCAGCCATCTGCTCACTCCCCACCAGTGAGATGGGGAGAGAACAGGAGGGGTGAAAGCAGGAAAAATCATGAATTGGGATCAGAACAATTTAATAACTGAAATAGAATAAGCAATTGTAATGAAAAAAATTTTAAAAAGAGAAACAAAAAAAAAAAAAAAGGAGAAAGAGAAATGCCAAGAAAAACAAGTGGTGCAAGTGAACAAGTCACTCCCCACTAACTGAGCAATGCCCAGGCAGTCCCTGAGCAGGGACCCCAGCCAGCTTCTCTCTCCTGGCTGAGCACAATGCCCAGTGGTCTGGAACATCCCCTGGGATGGTTGGGGTCAGCTGTCCTGGCTGTGCCCCCTCCCAGCCTCCTGTGCTCCTGCTCTCCTCACTGTCAGGGCAGGGGGAGAAGCTGAGAGGTCCCCGATTCAGTGCAAGCCCTGTTCAGCACCGACTGAACCATCAGTGTGGGACCAGCACTGTTCTCATCCTAAATCCAGCTCATCCTAAATCCAACACAGCCCTGAAGCAACTGCAGCACAGCCAAAACCAGCACAGAGAGGAACACCAGTGTTTCACCTTTGGAAACATTTCACTCTGCACTGGAAATCACAGAGAAGCAGCAGCCTACACACAAATCCCCTTTTCAGCTGTACAAGAGTCCCACTCCCAAATCCCAGGACATGCTGAGTGAGGGATTCCATTTTCTTTGTATTGAAGTGGTAAATAAGATGTAAATTAACTATAAAAGTAGTAGGTACCAAGAAGAGTAAGCATTCTCCCTTTCATTCATGTTGTGTTGAACCATTTCATCATCTACCTACATCCACAAACACATCCTTAAACATCAACACCAAATCACTTACAACTAGCATTAAGTTGTATTTCATCACTGTATCATTTTATGGCATTTAAAAGACTCTATTTCCATACATCCAAATGCCAGAGCAAATTACTTCAAACCACTAAGATACACAAACAGTTAGAAGGATACGTGTGGCATATTAATTTACATTTCAAATTGCAACAAAGTCATGAATGCAGCTTGACATCAGAAATGTACATAATGAATTAGATACAACCTGTCCTATATCTGAATATAAACCCACCAGACTGTATCACTGGCTAATAAAGAGCTTACTTGCTTTTAAAAGGTCTTGCATGCTGTTTATTTGGTTGTTTTTCTCTGCCTGCCTGGTCCCCAAGAGCCTGATTTCAGTGGTGCTGCTGGGCCCATGGGAGTCACTACGGCGCCTGCAGATAAATGGTGTGTGACACAGCTTTGAAAGCCTTTCCTGTCCTTCTCCAGGAGAGAGGAAAATCCCACAGGTGGTGAAGAGGTGAGGCACAACCTGCACCCACTTTTCCTGTAGCCAAGTGGATGTGAGGTCAGACTTCTGCTCTATTTGCAGTCCTGACTCAGCAAAGCAAAGCAAACCAGCACTGCTCTGCTCTTCCTTTTCACAGACACTGTTTGTGGGTTTGGGGTTGGCTCCTTGCAGCTGCTAAATCCTGGATTTTATGGACACACTGGCTACAGTTTCCACCCTTATCTCCTACTGACCACCAGCACAGCTGTTCTCTGTAATAATCAAGGATTAACAAGATACCAACACATCCCTTTGTATCCTTTTGGTTAATCAGCTTCTCACCTTCACCCCCATCTCGTCCAGGAGGCAAAACCACCAACACAGATCTATAATCTGGTCTTGCTGGGGCTGTGGGTTAAAGCCAGCTCTGGTTATTGTTGGGCAATGCTTCCTTTGAGGCACAGTAAAATTTGGGAGTCCTCATGATGAGAGTCATGAATGGAGATATCAAAAGCACCATACAGCACATAAACTCTAGAAATAAGAAAGGCTGTATTTCCTCTAAATTTACTTGTAATTGATCAGCTTTGGTGCCTGAGAAAATACAAAACTTCTCCTGTCATCAAAAACCCATGGAAGACACCACTCTAGAATTTTCTGGTGTTCTAACAAGGTCTAGTCAGATCTCAGTGCAGCCTCTTCCTCAGGGCACTGGTCTTGCAACCAAATACAATTTTAATTTGTAAGAACTCAATGATTTTTCCAATATCTACCACAGAGCAAATGAAACAATGGCCTAGAAAATATTAGAAAAGATAGAAGGATAGAACAAAGCCCACCAAATTGACATCTCAAACCACTTTGGAATAGTCTCGAAATGAATAAATATGGTTGGAGTGAAGAAAAAAAAGGTCTTTCATTACAAGATGAACTAAAATTCATCCTAAGCAAGGGACTGTGACCCTGAAACTCAGCCTAAGGAATTTGTAACTAGTCACTGTTCACATTATCATTCTAGTTTACCATTTTAACAGGTACATATGTGTAGAAAATTTATTTTTTAAATTTCCTATATGATTCAAGGGAAAATGGGACAGCAAAGGGATGTGGTACCTCGAAGATTTTCAATTCCCCTCATTCATCTATGCCAAGTTAAAAATTAAATTACTATTAGAATAAAGTGAGTTGCTTGATACTCTTTCTTTGTCAGAGACCTCAATCTGCAAACCTGCTGAATTTTCAGATAAATAGTTTTACTTAAAAGACCTGAATTATTTAACTTGTTATCCATAGAATGTTACTTCTGTCAAGTATATTAAGATACTACTGAAGTGAGATTCCCTTCCAGAAATAGTATTTTATGAGCTCCTTGGATGCACAGGTGAACTCTAATGGATGTGAAAACCTCCTGGGGTCTGTTTTCATTCTGTAATTTGCTCCAGAAATCGTGTGTTCCTGGAGGAGAACACTTGCAGCCCTTTATTCCAGACTAACTCACCTAATTGCTTCAGGTTGCTTTTCTGTTTGCATTATTTTCCTACCTTCTCACATTTAGAAAGAAACCATTGCCCTTCTTGCAGCTAGGCTAACCAGTATCACAACTTCACACTTACTAAAACTGCTAGAATTGGGGAAAAAAAGAGAGAGGTGAGAGCCTAAAACATCCTTACTGCCAAATTATGTATTTTCATTAAGTTCTTTCCTTCAGAGGAAAGAATCTCTGAGGCTTACATGAATCAATAAAAAGATGGGGTTTATAATGACAGAAAACCAGATATGTTTAATTTATTGAAGCATATCAATATCCTTCCAGGAACACAGACTCCTCTCACCCCCAGTGCATTGGGCAAACTCTGAGACAGAACAAATGGAAAATCAGCACACAGAAGGCAAAGGTTCCTTTATTATTCAGGGGAAACTTTGTGGATGACTTGGGAAGCCACGCATGCAAAGGGACTGAAGTTCAGCATCTGTTCCCATCCCGTTACCAGGATTTGAGTTTTCCATTTGCTATCACTTCAATGCAGACCTTTTAAAACAATGAAGGAATGGCTGAAAAAAAAATAAAAATAAAAAAAAAAAAAAAAAAAAAAACCAGAAACTTTTTTAATTCAGCAGGTGATTTCTGCTCTGAGAGGCATATCCTTCCTCCTGTCCAGATCCTCTGAATCAGACTTGAGGAGTCATGAGGAAAAGGAACCTTTTTAATGCACTTCCACCTGAGTGCAAGCATTTACCATTAAGGGACCACAAACTCCTCCTCTGAGAGCTTCTCTCCCTACTCTCACAAAGAGGTTACTTGAGAAGGGACAGGATTTTTTTAAAATTTCAAATATTAAAATTCAATGAAAATGGCCATTTTCAATGCAGCAAGTATAAAATACAAATGCATAAAATACAATAAAAAGCCAAACCCCATCCTCACAATCCCATTCAATAACTTGGTCTGTCAAGTAATTACAGCAACAAATTTGACAAACCTTCCCTACTTGTTCCTCTCAGCCATCCTTTGAGACAGTTTTAAAAAAGGCACTCAACACACCATCAAGTTTACAAAAGCCTACAATTTAGAATCAAATGTATCTTTTAGACAAATCACTAACAAAAATCCCATCTTATTGAAACCAATCAATTATGTTCATTTATCTCAGATGCACAAGTACTGGACTGAGAGATGGAGCTCTGTGGGCACACAGCACACCCCCAGCCAGCACAGACTGCAACAAAATGCAGCTCAAAATTTGCAGTGTTCATTTAACAGTGATTTACCACCAGATGCCACATTTGAAATGCAGAGGTGTTCACAGAATCAGCTGAAGTTTGTTTACTGGTGGGATATCTGCACACACCTAGGACTCTGCCTCTCTTTTAGGATAAAAGTGAAAATGAGTACCAGGCCCTAGACATGAAGAACTTGTCCCTTCTCGGGATTATTTGCACAATGAATCATGCCAGTCCTTACAGGGGGAGCAGCAGCAAAGCAGCCAACATTTGTGACACAGCACACATTCTCCACGGGATTGGTTTCAGGATGCATTACTCAAATAAACACATAACTTCACTGTGCTGAAATACCTTCAAAGATCATGTTGGCAAGCAATGTGTCACTTCTGATCATAAAAATCACAAAAGAGAAGTAACTTCAGTAAGTGAACTGTTGGTTTTTAAGATGGACTTCTCATTTGGAAAGAATAAAAGGATTAACAATTATAAAGGCACTTTTTAACCTCTTTTCCCTCCTATGGTAACGTTTTTAACTTTTGGCCTGTCTTATCCATTAGGGGGAATTCCATTATGAGAACATAAAGGATGTGCAGCTTTTACAAAACAGAGGCACTTTTAATGGCAGTTTCCAACCCGTGGCCTTTTGCCCCTCCCCAGATTGGCTCTAAAAGCTCCCTGTCAGCTGCAGTAACATCAACATCACTGCACAGAAACTGAGAGGCTCCACAGGAACGACTCTCCCTGCACTATTAACTGCTTAGGGCCTGCTCTGGGCTTTGCACAAACACCAGTGTAAAAGCAGGAAAACAGCATTTGTTCCCTTTTCAAGTGGAAGTAAGCAACATTCAGAAGTGGCATTAAATGGACTCTCAAAGGTCACAGTACTGGAAGTTGTGACTGACAGTTCCATTTTTATTTATTTCAAATGAAAGCTAAAAAGCTGGGGCAATCTTAGTGGATACTTTTCTACTGGCCTCCAGTCTGGGTTAACCAGAATTCAGTCTGGAGAACTGGGGATCAGCTCTGCTCCCAGAACAGTTATTCATCAGTTTTTAGTACAAAGTATGACGTAAATCACAGTCTGAACCCTTGGTGTAAACAGTTTAACCAGAATCACACAAGAGAACAAAAAAGAGACCCACATAAAGATCACTGTGTCCCTGCTCTTTGCAGATCTTCCTAAAACAAAATCCTAAGACTGAGAGCATCATCCAGATGCTCCTTGAACTCTGACAGGCTTCGTGCTGCTGCCTTGGCACTGAAACAACAGGAAAGAAAAATGCAGGAATAATTAATTTTCAAAAAAAAGCAGGAATCCTCAAGTCCCATTATGGTTTCTTTTGCTTAATATCTGTAGGGCTGAATACACAGGAAAAGCAGTTCAGTGCAGCTCCACTGTTTTCTTTGAGGTATTTTTTTAACTGTTAACTGAATGCCAACCCCTGACATCCATCCACACACATCTACACGAGTGCAACTCATGGAAGTGCTGTGTTTAGGGACAACCACAGCCATAAAGGTCATACCAATTTCATCTGATACCATTTATTTTTACTTTGGGACCAGTAAAAACACGTCTCAGCAAACCCAGCTAGCCAAGACCTCAGTAGGTACTTGCCAGGAGCTCAGGCTTCAGATCTGTGCTTGCCTAATCCAGAAGCAGCTGTTCTGGATTTCCTCCTGCTGGCTTCTTGCATCCTGCCCACTCTGCCCAGCCAGCCTGGGCAGCTGCATGGTGTAATGATGGTGTGTCATTAATGGTGTCACACCTCCTTCTGTCAGTCCGTGGATCCAAAGACAGCCCAGCTCTTAGAGCTGCATTTCCATCCTCCTTATTCTGCTGGCAGACAATGCAGGCCTTCACCAGATACAGCCCTCACCAGACACCTACCAAATGGAATTTTGATCTTTTCCACTTCTGCTGTTCTGAATCTAGTTTGCTGCTGTGAAATTATTGAGCAGCAGATCAACTGCACCTTTCTGATCCCAGACAAAACCAGAGTCACCAGGAACCAGAGATGAATGATTCTTGAGGCAAAATCAGCAATCTATTCCCAAAATTAAGGGAAGAGTCAAATACTGAGGACCTCTGAATACTTTAATCAGCTACAGATGCCTCATAGGTATTATTTTCCACTTCTAAAAAACAGAAACAAAACTCACAAAAAAGTCCCAAGTGAACAAATAGAACAAACAAATGCTAAGTATAAACTAATATAAAAGATAGTTTTTAACTCTTCAGTGGTGGATTTTCAGGCAATGCCTGAACAGAACTACAAGTGTATGCCAAAAATGCCCTTCTTGAACATTGCCTCCTTCTGGCTTGCAGATGTGAAATTTGGTCAGTAAATAAAGTGAAAGCCAAGGTGGACAAATAGTTACTAAACAAGGTAAGACCAGCACCTTGCAAAGAGACTTCTGACTCTGCCTTGCAAATTCTTTGCAGAAACTGCCTCCTTTTGTATGCCCAGGGAGATGTCTGCAGGCTCAGGGCCTCACCTGACCCCGCTGCGCTGGAACCACAAACCCACCCAGAATCCTGCAAGGGACTCCAGAATGGGAACCTCAGCACCCAAAATGTCATTTCCTTTAATTCCCACATTGTGTGTTTACAATGTGAGGACAGGTACTGGTCTGTCAGCAAACAATGGCACTGCCACTTCTTAATTTCTGCCCTGATCATTCTTTAGAAGAAAACCCTTCAGTACCAGGGCAGGATTTATGAGGGATTGTTAATTATTCTGCAAGCAATTTCTTCACATCAAACAAACAAACCCAAAACCAAGAAAAATGAAGAAGAAACAAAACCAAGTGTGTGTTAAATACATATATATCTCCTAAAAGTGATGTTACACAAACAGTAACTAGATTAAACATAAGAACATGTGCAGGTACGTACCTTGATTGAAAAGTTCATTTAATATAATTTGGGTATCTGAAATATTCTGCTTACTTGATTAGAGTAGATTGTTTGCATTTTGATTTATTGCTTCAAGATCAGTATTCATTAAGTCACTTAATATAAAGGCACCCTTACAGCTGCTACCCTATTAAAGGTAATCATTTTTCCCCAGTCCTGTTTATAGCACAGTCACTGTTACAATAAAACAGTCTGGAGCCATCTATTAATCACAACCACAGTTTCCATGTAGAACTATCTTCAGAAACAATTCCTGATGGCTAGGCCTTGTGTTATACACAGCAATTACAAATTGTAGTTTATCTCAAATTCAAATATTTTGTAGACTCATGTACTATCAGGTTATGTCCACGTACACCCTGGAGTAACTCTGCAAGAGAGTGGTTCCTATTTAAAATATAGCCTAGAAGTTTCAAAATGTCACTCCTAGCAGTGTTTTAAGCCTGTATTTTTTCATCCTAAGTAAGAGTCTCAGTTTTCACTCAAACTAATGCACTGAAATCAATACAATTCCTCTCTAACTTCAATAAACTTTTAAAATTGGAATTGTAAACATAGCACTTTATCTTTCAGCACCACTGGCCAAAGACTACAGACCTGCTTCAATGGTCCTGGCTGATATATTTTACATTTATTCTTTGCCTGGTATCAAAAGGGACAGAATAATCCTGTGATAGTGACATGTAATTAACTGAACCACTAGCCAAAAGAGATCATAATTCCAGAAAAGTCACAGTATGAGCTTATCCCCTTTGCTTCAACATCTCTGGAAGGTCAGTAAGAAAACACACCCCGACACACAAAACACACAACACAGAGCAAATTGCTCTGAAATCCTGGGTTTGTGGCACGAGTCTGTGTCATGTTAGCAACACTGATTTCAATTCATCAAAATACTGTAAATCACACTGGAAAACTGTGCAGGAGACAGCTCCCAGGAGCTGTGAGTTCAGTGGCACTGATGAGCAATTCTTCCAGCTCAGTTCACACCCCTGTTAATAGTGCCCACTTTCTGACATAGAGAACCAAACCAAAATTGACCTTCAAGCCATCTTAAAATATTTATTTTTGTAATTATTCAAGTTATTCATAGATGAGGAAAAGAGGTTTTTTGTCTAATCCATAATTACATTAACCAAGCAAAAATATTCAATGGAATTTGTCAAAGACCAAATAAAAAAGCATTACATGGAAAAATCCAGCATTATTTCCTCATACAAAGCATTTTTTTTTCTGTTGCTGGATAATGCCAATTAATAAACTGATGCTTCTAGGAATAATAATAAAAGTTTTGCTGTATTTCTTCCCTGGCACAATGAAGCACTATTTCAAAGGGCTTTCATCAACACAAATTTTATAGATCTGTTTGTAATAATATTCTGAAAAGCAGCACTTCCACTCTGAGACTGCACCGTGCTGTTTGCCAAGGGATCAGCATCCCATCACAGCCCCTTTGCTCCTGAGAAAAAGAATTTCCCACAGAACTCCTACTAGTATCCCTTTATACATCCAATTATATGGATTGCTACACTTATTTCTTCTCTTTCTGTGGTTTCCATCCAAAATCATTACAATTAATGGAAAAAGTTCCATGGCCTCCAAGGGATTTCATCTATTCATCTTTCCATTCTGTCAAGAAATGCTGATGTTTAAAGGAATCGTGGTCCCCGTTCTGTGTAGCTTCATTAAAACTACTGTGGCAGAAGTAGTTCAAAGGCACAAGGTTTTTAAAGCTCTGAAGAAGCTTGAAAAGTTTGCCTGGTAATATATTAAAAATAGATATTTTTAGAATAATAACGCTTCAGTGAGGTACTGATAAGGTAGAGAAGATAATAAGAGAATGTGGTAAGAGAAGAAGAGCTACAGAAAAATATCAGCCAAGGCATCTCAGGAGTCAAAGGAAGAAGTTTCAGTTCCCATTCTGCATTTTAAGAGTATCTGAGCAGACAATGCAGTGTTAAATTAACAACTGATTTCAAGTGGACCAAAATTATGATTGAAACAATAATAAATGGTCAGGTTTGTGTCACTGAAAGAAGAGAAATCATAGGTGAAGTCACATGCTGAGAAGTCACCTTACAGCTCACTTTTTAACTCAAACTGGAGAGAGGGGAAGAAAGAAAATAAAGTCACATAATAAAACCAGAAAACATCATAATTTTTTCTGCAACCTCTTGAATTTAGTACAGTTACTAAGACTTATGAATGAACATTGTATTATTTTGTAAACAAATCCCTTTTATTCAAACAATGACGCAGGGACCAGAAGCAAAGTGCACCTGGGGTAAATAATGGCAAGTAGGACTTTTTTTTTCCCCTTACACAACTCCCACACTACTAAAACACTGCAAGCAATTTGTAAAGCCAAAGGTTCATTAATGACTGTACCCTTTGGTCATTTTACTTTCATTTTGCTTAAAATTGGAGACTCTATTTAAGTTAACTTGATGTACAGTCATAATGTTTGTATGAGAAACAGCCCCAGTTGTGCAAACCTCACAAGCTTCCACTCTGCACATTCTGCAAAATTGAATTTCACTTGGATTTTCTTCCAGCAAAGATTCAGCAGATGATACCACTGAGCCTCAGAGGGATTTAGGGACACAGCACAACCCTCTCTTCCTCCACTACCAGAATCCTGGCATTTTTGGGAGGGATGCTGCTCCATCATCACAACCTCCTGTCCCATCTTGCAGGGATTCTCCCAGTGGAGCAGCAGGGCATGGTCTCCCTTTATCCATTCTGTGTTTGTCATTAAGGAGAGCATCTGATGTGGCTGGAGGATTTGGACACAGAGAAAGGCTCCTCACGTATTTCTGTCCCACTGAGAGAGAGTTAATTCAGTGGATGGCTGCTGATCAGCCCAAGCACACAAGCTCCACCACAGGGCCCAGGAACAGGTTTCAATAATATTCCTCAACTGAAAAAGCAAGAACGGAATAAATCAGGATATAGCAAGTCATTTGGTGGAGTTGGAGAAAGAGAAATGACAGCCCTGGGAAGCTGTTGCAAAGGGAAATGCTACAGCCTGTTGAAATAGAGCATTCTGGATTTCCCTCAGTCAGCAGCCTATGCATGGAAACAGAGGGCTTGATGGAAAAAGACAAACCACATCCCCCAGGGTGTATTTGGCTCAGAATTTCCTACTGTGCAGAACTAAGCTGGTCATTTCTGCATCCACTACGACACTGCCCCAAGTTGTAATTACAGTCTTAGAACATGTAATGGATATACAGATCCCACCCAAACGTGTCTGTGTGAATGGAACCAACTCAAGGGTACAAAGAACTGAAATCAAATGTTAAAAACCTCCACTTCTGCACATCTAAAAGCTTTTAATATAGCAATTTTCAAATATCCTGTGTGTTTGGAATGATAGAGCATGGAAATGTAAGTCACCCTGGTTTACTGCTACAGAAAAATAAATTCTTGGCACTAAGCATTATGAAAAATGAAGGATGTGATATTTCATTTTTCTCTTTTTATGCTATTTCCCCCTCACACTCAATTAATAAACTGCACTTTTTTTTTTTTTTTTTTTTTAACAAAGATTCATGCCCTTCCCCTTAAGGATCCTACTTGTTCCCCAAAGCAGCAAAACTGGCTTTCCCTGATGCCAAGGGCCATCAACCACCTGGACCTCACTCCCAGGTACCACAGAAATGCTTTCAGAGGGGCTGCTGCAAACACACACACACAGACATGCAGCATTCCTCCCTCTCCTTCTCCTGCTTGATATTTCCAGAGATAATGCCAAGCACGAAGGCTCCTCCACCCCCTGAGAGCCATCACCTGAGAACAACAGCCTGGAACACTCCACTCACGTTTGGAGCCATTATTCAAAGGAAACAAGAAATTTCTTTTATAACCCTGAACAGGCACCAATTCTTCACTGAAGCATTTTTCATATCTCAGCTCTAATTCCCCAAATAAGCCTTTTAAATCCAGCAAGTGCCTTCGTGGTCTGTTCCAAGGCCCCCCCCCGAGCAGTGCTGGAAACAATCCACATGGCAGTTCCAGTTCCTGAAGAAATGAGCAAAAAATTGCGTGCAATTTTTCTTCTTAGTGTTTGAAATTATTCTGCTGTCCATGTGAAATGACCACTTTGGTCTTCAGTAAATTCTTTAATGAAAAAAAGAATACAGAGGAACAGCTTTATTAGCCTAGGATATGGAACACAGTGCTGAAGGTAACGAAATGGCACTGATGATATGAACTGCATTTCCAGTCTCAATCTAGTGTGACAAGAATGAGAGATTTTCAGGACTTTTTTGTAGTTGCTTGCTCACTATGTAGGCTTTGAATTTTAGCACTCACTTCAGAACACATTGCAGTTCTGCCTTCTTTTGCTTAAGCTTTGAATTCCCACTCCAGTTACAGACTGGAGTCTTTCCCTGGTGATCAGAGATGGACTTAATTTCCATATTCTGTACTTAGCTGTTTCTTTTATCCATCCCTTTCCTAAAAATGATTTTCACACATTATATTTGACCACCATTTAGAATTTCTCTTTGAAATTACTTGAGACTTAACAGAGCCATTGGAGCCCTGGATAAAGCAGGGCACAATTAGGGGACTATAGTCTATCTGTGTCAAACTGAAAAAGCAATCAAGGCCTAGATTCTTCTTTGAATACAAAAAGACAGAAGTGTAATGAGAATAGCTTATTTTTGTTTCAGTAAAATCTATATTTAAAGTCTTCTACCACCTTCTCAGGCCTTTATCTAAACTAGAAATTGTCTTATTCTTGCTGCATGAATCAGAACATTTTCAGAGAGCTCCCAAATGAGGCTCTGGATTTAAAATCTCATCCCAACACTTCTACCTGTGAATTTTGGCTACCTCACTTTTCTTCTCAGATCCCTACCAGGTACCAAGCATGAATACCTACTACTTTTATTGCCAAATCTCAGCAACCTCTGGAGCTCAGAAGTTCCCAATTTCTTATCCCAGCACCCATAGAAAGCCAGCTGTTTCTGCCAGTAGCTCTCTTCTCAGCTTCCTGCTTTTCTAAAAATGCAAGTTTCTCTGTTTCAGTCTCTGAAGACCCGAAAATTACTCTCTTTCTTGAAAAAAAATTCTTTAAAGTATCTGGCATTAAACAACTATATGACATTTATGGTTATTTTACACAACTATTGGGAAATATGTTCTTGTTGGTTTGATAACCATGACTGAACAATATATGAAAAGAAAAAAACCCAGAACTTTGAAGCTTATTACAAAACCAACATTGTTTCCATCACATGGATTTTGTTTATAGACCTTAGAGAACCCACAGGAATACAAAAGCATCTTCCAGCATTTTACCACTAGTCACAAAAACCATGTGTGCACGCCCTCCCCAGCACAGCAGGCAGGCCAAATGCACAGTTCCAATTTTAATACTTATAAATTGTTAAACATGCTCTTTATCCTCTTAAGCCATAATTAAAATCAACTTCCAAATAAGCCATTCCCATTAAACATGTCATTATTACAGAGCCTCTGAAATACAGGAAAAAGGAAAAGCCCACTTGGAACTATCAGAGAAACAAGGAGTGTGGAAATATCCAGAAAAAAAAAAAAAAAAAAAAAATATATATATAGATAGATATATATAAAGGAAATTATTTTGAGAAAAGGTTCATATTCCACCATTTTCCCCTGGGCTGTGTATGACTTCAGGCAGGTAACAACTTCCCTGTGCTGCTGTGCCCTTTCTGTTCACCATTCCTGGCCTGGGAGCACTTCAGGGTAGGAAGGGAACTGACATTCTTAAGAGCCTTTACCTGAAAGCCTGAACCTGGAAGATTTTGAACAGTGTTTTGAAAGAGAATTCAAAAGTGAGTATGACTCCCAGCAAAAAACCCTAGATTAGGCCCAGCAGTTTGGTGTCAGACCCTCATTACACTGACAAGAAGCCTTGGGCACATCATTTCACATCTGGGTTGCTTCTCTTTCCATGCACAACAGCAGCCACAGAGCCTCCCTCACACGGCAGCAAAGTTGGGAGGCTCAGCCCATTAAAGGCTGCCAAGTGCCCAACATTCCCAAGCTGGAGCAGCCTCATGAAATGCAAACACAGAATAACCCCCAAGAGATGCAAAACAAGGATTATGCTCCACTTCAGCCCTCCCAAGGGCTCTCTGCCAGGTTACCTTAACATGACAAATAAAAAGAATGTCCAGCGGCCTGAATCAAAACAATTACTGTGAGAAGTCACCAAAACACGAATTAGTCTCTAATCCAACCTGCCCAAAACTCACTGAGTGGATGAGCCCAAGAGCATTGCTGGCAAAGGGGCAGAGACTCAGAGAGAGCAAAGGTCTGAGGCTGCAAGGCAGGAGAATTGTCACTGGAAGGTACATTAGAAAAATAAACCCCTCACATGTCAGGTTTGGTTAAAAAAACCCCAATAAAGTCTGAAGTCTCTCTGATTTCCACCCCCAAGAGTACAGAGGCTAATCAGAAAGGGTGGGTGCTTCCCACTGCCAGCCCCACACTATCCTATCCCTCTGAAACCAAGACAAGGATCCTTTTTTGTGTGTGTGTTCTTATCACAAGTTTTGTTATTCTATGAGCATGACCATAGCTCTGAGAGGAGCCTCTGTAACTCCCACCACCAGCACTAATTTATTATATCAACAAGGGAAGAGAGAGCAGGGAACAAACATTTCCCCCCCAAAAAAATCAGACTGGCAGCCTGCACATGGAAATGCTGAAGATTCAGATTTCTTTTTCCCACCTGCATTCCAAAAGTCTCAGTTTTCACTTCTCCTGATTCTCTGTCACTGCATCAACCAACCCCACTGCTCAGTACTGGGCTGGCCCATTTCCTTTGGGTAAAGCATCAGTGAAACCCCAGGGCCACTGCACAGTGAGAATGATCTTGCAGCAGAGATCTTTCTGCTGGCTAAGTGCAAGGCAAGAATATTCTTGGAAAAATGTCATATTAAAAAAAAAATAATATTCTTTTTAACTCATGTTTGACCCACAGACAATTCAGCTCTTGGATGGATCAATTCTGTAAAGCCAACATGGCTAAAAGGCAAATCCTTCCAAAAATTCCCTGAGAAAATGAAACAGGATAAGGAGTAAAACATATTTGCCAGAAAAACTAAAACACAGTAGAAAAGGTTTTTAAATAATTATTATTAATTTTCATTTTATTGTCTTTCAGCTTTTTCTTCAGAGACAAAGATGATTTTGGATAAGACTGTGAACAGCATCAGAAACTTGCATCCTGATGTCTCAGTAGAAAACACATTCCCCCACTTCAACCATTAAACTCTTCAGAGTCACCAGCATTTCTGAGTACTCAGAAAACACCACTGTGCTCACTCTTTAGCCATCGAGCACATTTCATAACATCTGCATATTTATTCCATAAAAATTAGGTGTTTCTGATGTTAGTCTTCAAGTTAAGCTACGCTGCTTGTCCTAAAATCCAGATTTGACAAATTATTTGTATGTTTTAATTCTGGCAGACTACATATATCTTTTGAGATTTTTTCTTTTTTTGTTAATTTGATGGAATAAAACTGCCTATAGTTTTATAGGTGCTGCTCAGCAACAGCAGTTCTGTTAGCAACTCTGTGCTACATTTAGATGTCCACTCATGCAAGCCTACAGACATAAAAGTTTCATAAATAAATACATTTTCAAGGTGACTTTCTTTAAAACAGCTCAATTCAAAGATAACAATTTTTGCCTTCTGGCACTTGCTCTAAAATATATTCATTTTGCATGAGTAAGTCTGTGTAAAAGGGGAATAAAAAAGAAAGGAAGTTACATATTGTCTAAATTATTCTATGGATAATGTCATGGGAAATTTGCTCTGTAACTTCACCAAGACAGAATGTTAAGGTCAGCCTTGGGCACTGCTCAGCAAAGCCCCGAGTCACAGAATTGCTCAGGTTCTCCCTGCCTTGATGTGGCCAGCAGCGCTCACAGGGGGCTCTGAGCTCTCTGCAGGGCTGGGCACAGCTCCCCTGGGGCTGCCAGCAGCTCTCCAGGAACTCACACACAGCTTGGGGGACCACAGGGTACAAACCTGGGCAGCCAACACAGTCCTGCCACTGCACCACGGCACGGGGATCTCTGTTCAGAGAGCAAAGTTAATTCAGGCTCACTCCTGGGTAACGGCAGCTCTGCCCTCTTCCATGCCTACAAACTCACAGGGAGAAAAACACAGCCAAAATTCAAACACACCAAAGATGGTTTCAGAAAAGGAGGAGAGACAAAGTCTTGTTGGATTGCATTCTCCCTGTTCCTTCTAACAAGCCCGACACACAGAGCACAACAGAGATGCAGTGACAAAACATTTCCATTAATGGAGCTAATGCTAAAAATGGAACAGTGCAGCTCGACTGACAAGGGGGCATTCAATTAACTCACTGGCTTATACATCTACTGCACAACTTGCTTTCCTGGTATTTTTGTTTGAATTAAGATGCTACAAAAGGAAAAAAAAAAAAAGAGAGACTTGTTTTCTTGTGGGGAGTTGAAATTCTTCTCAGCCTTTATGAATTTTGTTTGGGAGCATTTTGGTGCTTCTGGCATCTCTGTTGCTGTCTGGCTAGAGAGCTTTCTCCTCCTTCCAGGAGGTGTTTCATACATCCAAAAAGTGATGTGCAGGTACATTTCTAGCACCCCTGTAGAGATGTGCAAGTATATTTGCACATGTCCATTTATTGTACTTACACTGCAGGATACAGTAGTACTCGTTCCATGATGAAGTGTGTGTGGGTGGCACGGGGTGGTTGTCAGACAAAGTACAGAATTACAGAGACACAGGCTGGGAATTGTTAAATCTAACATTCATGGTATGTCTTATTCTCTCTTTTTGTACCACTGAGGTCACTGGAAGCCATTACCTCAAAGGAAATGATGCCACAGAAAAAAGTTTACAAATTTATATTTTCCTTCTTTCCAATCATAGTCCCCTAGCTGCAGGGACTAGGTTTAGCAAGAAGGAAAATATAAATTTATATTGTAAGACAGCATTCTTACATATGTGAGAAGCACATTTTAGAGCTCTCTCTAGATCCAACAAGTGCTTTCCCTTTCTGGTGCTATCCAGTTATCTGTGTTGATAAACATCGATTTGAATCTCCACACATTACTGAAACCAGCTCCACTCCAGAAAAAACATTGGTGTAACATTTTATATTTGAATTATGTCAACATTGTGAAGACACAAGCTTTTCTAGCAGTTCCCTTCCTTTCAGTTTCCCTCCAGGCAATGTTAGAGCAAATTTCCCTCTTCTCATCTACTGAAGTTCAGTTCTTCCTATTTAAAAGGCAAGGGAGACAACAGACTTTCAAGAAGTTTTTCTCTGAACTAGAATTGTTTGCATCTATTGTTGGCATCATCCTTGCATTAAATATACATTCTACATGCACTTGTCCCCGTCTGAATTAAACTTTAGAGGGAAAAGTCCTTATGATCATTGCTCTGTGAGCCTCAAAAAAAAAAAAAAAAAAAAAAGGCACCAGAGAATGTAAAGAAGAGGGATGTTAATGACAGAGATTTAGAAATCATTAAACAGGTCACCTTTTATTTTTAGTACATGTAGTCCTTTAACAACTATTCAGAAAACAAGAGTTACGGCTATCAGAGTACTACGACAATCATGCCAAGAAGTTAATTACTAAGAAATAAATATACTGCTATATCTCATTTTCATATCCAGTTGATGGATTTTTATTTCATTCCTTTTTCCCCAAGAAATCAGTGTACTCACAGATTTTCATGAGAATCAGATTTTCATGAGAGTTCAGATCTCATTTTGGCACCCAAATGAGAGCCAGACTTTGCTAAGAGCTTGGTGCCTTGCAGAACAGGAACTGTGGGGAGTTGAGCTATTTTGAAAATCTAGCAGCTGCTGTGTAGGTTGAGAATATGAAATTCTGGTCCTGAGCTCTTTAAAAGCCTGGCCTTACCTAACTAACAGCATTATAAGCAAGAATCCTAAATGTAGGAAATTACAGTTCCTTCTGCAGTGTCCTTTGTCCTGCTGAAAACTTACACTTTTCATGCATTTCAAGAACTTTGCATTCCCATTATCGCCAGCAGGCCCCTCGCTGCCTCCAGGAACAGCTCTGACCTTTCCAACACATCCTTCTTCAGGGAGAAAAGGTTATTTTTCTTTCCCTGGTTTAATAGTAAAGTTGCCTCATTACTGGCACTATTAGAATTTTAAACTGAAATGATGCTCCCCATTTGACTCGGGGGGCTCAGGGTGGAACCCCAGAGCTCACTGGGCTCACCTGGCCCTCTCCAGTGCAATCTCAGCAGTCTGGAAAGCAGAGACCAGCTCTCTTTGATCAGGCAGGGCATGCCCTCCTTCCTCACTCCCTCATATTATGGCAGCTTCAAATTCTCGAAAAATACAGAAATGCCACTAATTATGAATACCATATTAATTTTGTGGGAAATAATAACACCAGGGTCATTTCAGATAAAGAAAAAACAGTCCAGAAATGGAGAGGTGGGTTGGTGCTTTGCAGACACTCCAATTACAGCAGCACACAATTCACAGGAGGTACAGTGCAGAGGCACCAGTTGTTCTTCTGGAATACTTAACTTTTGGAATTTCTTTACAATAGATGTGCCTTTCTCACTCTACAAACTTTCATTCCCTCATCACTTTGCCGGCAGAATCAACTCAAGTATTTTTTCACAAAACTTCCTTTCTCTACAGAGACTTTTTGGGCAAAATGCTTGGGTTTGAAACATATTTTTTAAATGAAGAATTAATCTACCACAAAGGATTGCAGAAACCTTTTGGTACTTTGATAATTTAATCAAGCTCACATTTATCTACCCGTTTTTCCTAATATTTGGGTGTTTTTTCAGATGACAAAGTGTTTTCTGCAAAACAGTCCACCAATTCACATGGTCTGCAAAAGGCCTTAAAAATTTCATAATAATGATTGAAAAAAACACAACTACTTATGTAAACCATCAAGAGCAGGGACAATCCTGATTCCTGTCAGTGGAAAATGAAATATTTTAAAGACTTATCCAAAGAGACCTCTAGAGATATGCAACCAGTGCTTTAAACCTTTTTTGAAAGGTATTGTCAAAAGAAATTCAGACGAGGTTTCCAGTTTGAGCCAACATTCATAAATGCTTCACTTGGATTGCACTGACACAATCTTTAAATGCAGGCAATGAACTTTAGTTTATGCAACAGCCCTGCAGAAAAAAATATTTTGAAGAGATTTAAGATTGTCTTGTTTTTAAACATGAACTGAAAATCTCTAAACAAATTATATTAGCAAAATTATCACCACTACCAGACAGCTACATTCCTCATGCTAATTTCAAATATATTTTAAATTTAATTCCAGTTGTCACATAAACTATTATGCACACTTTGTAATCATGCATCTCTAATCAACTTTACATCCCAAATTACATTTGTCTGGAAAGTTTCAAAGCTTTTGATTGCACAGTCATGAAACCAAACCTTTGTGGACATGGAAACATTCATACAAAGTGAATTGCTGCAATAGATGCTGCTCCTCCCCTTGCCAGGCTACATGGAATTGTAACTACCCTTTAAATTTTCATCAGAGAAATTGTATAAAAAGGCTTTGGGAAGCACTCTTCCTCCAAACACTCAGAGGAAGCTGAAATTCCTACAGCAGATCTTGGTTATGTGAGTGAAGTGCAGCATTTCAGCCCCTCACCCTGGCACGGGGAAGGTGCTGTGAGTGACCACAGCTCTGGGACTGTGCCCATGCAGTGCCCAAACCCCTGGGCACCAGAGCCCTGACTGCAGCAGAGCCCAAGGAGCAGCCACTGCCTGGATCCACATCACTACAGCATTTCCCTTCCCTCCTCCCATCAGCAGCCTCCTCTTGCACGCTCACTGAAGGACCAGACTGCACTAAAGTGAATTTGAAGGCACAAATGTCATTTATTAATTTGCCACTTTCCCCCCCTCTCTTCTTTCTCAGCAATCAGCTGTGATACATAACCTGAATTTTAATACCAAATTACAAGAGCACTGTGTAAATGGCATACTCTAAAATTCAGACCTTCCCTTTTCTTTTAGGTAAAATTAAGCTAATCTGCTTTGACAGAAGAGGGCTCTTTGGAACCACCTAGTGAGTCTCCCAAATATGAAGCAGTAACTCAAATGTCAATTACTTTTCCAACAGCAGACAAATTGCTAGCACACTAATGCAATTTAAGGACAATAATTAGATAACAGGACTACAGAGTGTACCAGGTGACAGAGTTTCTGAGATAATAGAATCTAGTGTCCTACTTCTTAAATATTAACATCATTCCATTCAGTCAATCGGTTTATGGTAATTTTAAAAGGGCAAAGCAAATTCTTTTTATTGCTAATAATATTGTGCTTCTCCAGCATTAGCTTTGAAGGTTAGCAATTTACAGGGTCAAACCTTAATTATATTATTTCCTTTTTATTTACTTTTCTTTTTTAATCTTTCCTCTTTGAAGTCTTTTCCTATTATAGGGATTTTAAAGCACTTGATTAGAAAAAAAACTGAAAACTCTTGAAATGTGAGTTCACTGTGCTCAAGAGAAAGGAGCCAGTTTCCTCACAGCACATGTAATGTCTTTGTTATACCCATTTAGAAATGCACAAACTCTTCTATCATCACTTTCTATTACAATTGCATTCTAGTCTCAGTGATTTGGTTAACTGCATGTCAGGCAATCCACGATGCCATGTACCATGTCCAAGGCTTTGCAAAATAAATGCAGTCAAGTGGCTCTCCATAAATATTCCAGGCAGAAGAAATCTCCTTGCTTTAGCCACAAGTACCCAGATCACTAAATTTCACTTTGCATCATGAATTTATATTGGAATATTCTTCCAGTCTCACTTTTTTTTCCCCCCATTAGTCAGCTGTGGAACATTTGTTTTGAACAAAGTCTCTGTAATTCTCAGCACCAGACTTCCTTTCATCCATAAAACTAATGCCTGCTGACACAGTGAAATATCTCCACTCTGACCAGAGAGACTAACTCCAGGACAGGGGAGAATTTACCTGGAATAACGTTTAGCTTCTCAACTGAGACCACAACAAGAATGCAAATTTGTGTTCTCTGGGGGGTTTTAAATTTCCAGGTGAATAAAGACAGAAATGAAGTCATAATACAGACCACAAAAAATTGTATTTCGAAACATCCTTTTTTTCCCTCNAGAAAAAAAAAAAAAGCAACTTTTTTGGACAATGAAAAATTCTATCTTTATTCTTCTTCCTACTCCTTTTCACACAGCCCTTACTCTGTGTCCCAGGATAATGAGAATCAAATATAAATTAAATAAAGGGACTTCCATCTACTTCTATAAAGAAAATAAAGTCCTTTTTTTTTTTTTTATTGTAATCCACCATCTAATTTCAAAAAGGAAATAGCTTCAAGACTTGCATGCTTTTAAAAGTACAAAACTGACTCTATAATGGTAGTCTAAGAAAATCACACTCCTTAAAAAGGAAGTCCTACATTTGTGTTGTTCACACTATCTTCCCTACCTCATGCTCTGCTTTATTTCAATTATTTCACAAAAAACCCCTTCATTTCCCTCATTAAACACTCCTATTTTCTGTCCCTAAAGTGAAGAACATAAAATTTTCTTCATCCCGTATTTATAAAACTATGTACCACTGAAGACTATTTCTAGAGGTCTCTGTAGCTCAAACTACTATAAATACTCCTAAGTCCTCCCTTACTATTCAGTTCTGAAATAATTAAACCTCTTTGGGGAAAAAAAAAATACTAGACACCTTGATACATAAGAGCTACATCAAGGATTCCATTTGTGCTTACATTTCTGCACATATTCTTTTGGTCTTACCCTTAAAATAACTAAAACTGTATTGCCAGAGCACACTTCAAATGCTACAGCACACAGCTGAGAGAACAAATAAATTAGTTAGAATGCTACTCATTGTTTGCCTTTATTTTAGAATCAAGTCAAATACAATTTTTCCTGCTGGCTGTTTCAGTTTCTCTGAAACTTTGCAATTGGGATTTACATCTTCTGTGCTGAGATAAGTAGGTTAAATTGCTCCTGCAATTATTCTACCTTTGTTAGTCCTGCATGGTATTTCTTTCCATGAAAACACAGCGTTCTCTACACTCAATCCTTTGTTCTCCATTCCTGTTTCTCTCCTCCTTGAGAGCATCCCAGAGTGGCTGAGGTTGAAGGAGCCCCTGGAGATCACAGTCAGGACAGGGGCAGCCAGAGCAGGGCTCAAACCATGGGAGCCTCACAGAGAAAACTCTCCAAAAAATGCCTCAGGAGAAAAGAAATCAAGCAAGAGAAATCCAGCCTGCAGTGCCAGGATATCCATGGGAAAGACACAAAGGATGGGACCCATTGTGGGTTCAGGACTGAAATGTGTCCCTTCCCTCTTTGCCAGCACTGGATGGCACAGAAATGCTGACAGGGAACCCTGCAGCCATCTGAGGGTGTTGTCAAACATCAGCTCCCAGTGTGACCTCCAGACAGCAAAAAGAAAAGAAAAAAAAAGTAAGAAAAAGAAGAGTAAGTAGAGAGAGGACCAAAAATTAATCAAGTTCAGTAACTGACCAGAGAAAACAGCAGCAGGGCTAACAGGGGAAAGGGAAACATTTAGGAATTCTTTTAATGAATTCCATAATGTTGCTTTGAGCAACCACTCAGGCATATGTAACCAGGAAAACAGATCTGGAGGAAAATGGCAAAAGCAGGAGTTTCTCCAGTAGAGTAGGAAACAACTTACTTGGCTCTCAGGAACGCAGAACAACTGAAGAAAGGAACTGGAAAGAAAAGGAATATTGGGATTCTGAAAGTCTGTGACAGAGAAAAGAGAGAGAGACAATAACGGATGGTGTAACATGAGATGATAAAGTGGGGAATACAGAGGAGAACAAGATGACACAGTGGGAAAACAAAACAGGGGGCAGGGTTTACAGATGACTCCGAGTCCAAAATTTATGGAATTATTGTCATAAGATGAAAAAGGAGATGACACACACAAATAAGGAGAAAAGCCAGTGACTTCAAACATAAAAGAAGGTAACAGCTGCTCTCCTGTTTCACTAAGTTGGATCATCTACCACATCCATATTTCAAATAGTAATTAATTAAGTTGTACTGGAGCCAACAACAGCAGGGACTCTTTATTAATGAATGCATAGATCAGATAAACAACTGTGCTGAAGATGGATTTTACTAGTAAACTTTAGCACTACCATTTCCTATAAGAATAAATATGCATAAAACAGTCTCTGAAGATTTGCAGAGGTATGAAAAGTAAGAATGCAGACACTATTTGCATCAGCAGCAAAAGTTCTATGGAATCACAAAGGAATGATATCAAGTTCTGCAATAATTCATGATACATGAAGAGTATTTCAGCATTTCAGACAAAAAAAAAAAAATTAAAAGCTATTAAAAGAACAAACCACCCACCAAAAAACACCACTCCCCTGACCCAAACAAACAAAGGTTTATTCTTCTATACTAAGCTTAGGAAACTGGAGCACTTTCCTGAGAATAATCAGAGCCCACTGGCTGCTGTTCAATGTGCAAACCAGCCTAATTACTGCCTCTGGCTGGAACCAAAATGTTTCACTTCTGTCAGGGGCAGTTTTTCATCTGCACTCTGCCATACTGGCTGGACCTGCTCTGCTGCCCCGTTTCAGAGCTCCAAGTAAACACAAGAAATGCACATGCAGACCTACCTCTCAGGAGATGGGATAAGCACCTTTCATCTCCAGAGTCTCCTCAGCTCGAAACCACCCAGCTGGAGCCTTTGCACTGCTCAGTGTACGTGGGCACTACTCACTTTGTTGAGCAATAGTTGCTCCCTATTTTTGGAAGAAGGTTCTACTTTCTTGCTCAGAAAGCTGAGTTTAGCTGTAGGCTGCTACTTCATTCCTTTATTAAGCATCCTTCAACACATTCAGTATCCAAAAATTTATTCATCGTAAAGAAGGAGTTTGGATACAAAACTGTTTTTTAAAAGTTTATCCCCAAGTTTCCCAGAGCCTAAGTACTGGCATTTAAGTCACACATAAAGCTCAAGGGAAAGGTCATATTTTTCAGCTTTCTAGGAAGGAAGGACAGAAGGATGGAAAGACCCAAGTCATAATTGCTTAGTCATCGAAGCTCAGTACCCAGCTACCCAAAGCAGAAGCAAGAAACACGAGAGAAACGTGTCTGTCTTTCTAAACAAATCTGTTTCAAATTTTGCAGGCAATAGAAAAAAAAAAAAAAAAAGAAGACAAGTCACTCAGCAGCTCAAAGCAGGAGAAGAATTGTGAATCCATAAAACAGAGACTGTGAAGAATCAGTTTTCTTTTTCCCCACCCACTTTGGGGTGAACAGGCTACAGTAGGCCAGAAACAAGAATTTCTACCTTGCCCTTAGCATGGCATGAAAAGAACCCAGCAATCCACACACACATTTCATAGAGCACAACTGGCTGCATTTTCTTTCATTTCTGTTCTGTGTAGCTTTAAATACAAAACTTGCTAATTTTTTTTGCTTTTTTTCTGCACTATTATTTCTTGGTATCACCCTGTAATTATTAATTGTCACTTTCCTTAACACTATCCATGAAACAATTCTTAGTATAACCTGATCAGTAAAAATCCACTTAAGCCTAGTGGCATGCCCCACACACTTTTTCATCAAGATTATTTGCATTTGTATTTTATCAGCCCTGAGAGCTCTAACCACGATCACAGTCCCAGTGCCAGCACAACACAACAGGAATTTATTTGAGATAGCCCTGCCCGTGCAGGTGAAGTGGCACTGATTCCTCTTTCACAGGCAGAGAATTGTGACACTGCAATCAAGAGATCTGCCTCAGGAAACCAGGGATGCTGCTGAGAGAGATTAGATTGAAATCTAAAATCCTTGACACCTAGCTAAGTACACATGACAAGACTGTGGAGAATGCTGGATCTTTCCACCTTTCTGTAATAAAACCTGAATGTAATCTAAATAGATTTATACCATCTGTCTCTTGAAATGAAATGGATATGAACTCATATTTTCTAGGTTACTTCTACTATTGACTACTTTCCCTTAACCTTCTAAAGCTGAACACAGTGTGAAAGTATTAGAACCAATACAGTATTTATTTCCATCCTTTGAGACTGCTAATAACACCCATCAATATCAAACCTTCACTTAGTACCAACCATTACATAAAAATTGAAATTCCAGCACTCTTGATGCAAGTATTTATAGCAAACCTCGTGAGAAAAACTGCTAGCTGGACTAATCCTTACCCTGACATTTTGGAACGTGGGATTAGAAGTCTCTCCAGCTGCTTTCTTATGAGACACAGCGTTGGTCAGGTGGCAGGAAAAAGGGAAGTGTGTGCATCCCCTGAAATCAGAGGCAGTACTCTCAGGCTGATATCACATTTTAAGAATATCCTGGGTACTTTCAGTGCAAAGTTCTGCCATTCCCTCAGTGCACCCATCCTCAACACCCAGAAACCTTACAGGAGGAATCGTGACTAATGGAGCACACAGCAGAACTCGAGAAATCTGCACTGTAAATCAGAGCTATAATGAACAGTCACTGCTATTGGAATCCATAGCTGGGGCCATTTGCAAGGAAGTGAAGCCAGATGGGGATGCTTAATTTACTTTCACTTAGCTTTGGTGTTCTGTGCATAATTCCTGTACAAATCCCCTCCACACTCTCAGAATATTTTGCATAGGAAGGACACGCTGGCATGCAACACATTAATCTTCATATACCAATAGCCACAACGTGTGCCAATAGACACAACAACCCATAATGAGAGACCTGATAATTTCTCAGCTCCTCATTTATTTTCAGCAATGGAATAAGTCAAAAGTAGTCATGAAAAGAGTTTGTGTCGCTCAAATGACACTAAGCATTTTCCTTCCTCCCAGTTTTACTGTAAAGTCCAAAAGATGTGGAAAAGAAAATAATTTCTGCCATTCAAAATGCCCAGAGCCTGGACAGAGGCATGAGGACTGGCAAATAAATCAGGAATATGGGCACAGCCACTCTCAAATACCCCCACAACGTTTTATTGTAAAAGTTTAGGTCACACCTCTTCTATCAGCTTTCACTGTGCTGCTTGAGGAAGTTTCTGCTGTACCTAAACTGCAGAAAGGCTTTTTCTAAATGTCCCTGGATTTGTGCATGGGAATACATCTATTAAATATATAAAAAACAGATCAATTCAGAAGTCCTAGCAACATTAAACAAGACATTCCACTGCAAACAGCTAATGCTAATAGAAAGTTCACCCTGTTCCATTTATGAACAGATGTTTTGAAAGTAAAGATTTTTAGATGGCCTCACACTCTAAAGCAGAAAAAAGCTGAGCTATAAATCAGCACTTACTTTTATATCTTCTAATAAAGTCAAAGTCATTTTAAAAATATAGTTTTAAGAAGTTAATTTCGATGCTGAACATTTTTCTTTCTTCTCTACGTGCAATTTCAGATGTCAGCATTTACACATAGGATACAGCATTGCACATTAACATGTAACAGGCTTATAATTAGTCTTTGCTGATGTCAGCTGAAGACCATCCACACATTTCTATGCAAGGCTGCTTTCCAGCTACAAAACTTTTATATAAATCATATATTAATCATTTTTTTCTCTAAACTTTATCCCATATCACTGACTTAAAAAAGTAAATAGTCCCCTAAAACAAGATAGTATGCACATTGTTAATATTTTTTGCTCAAAAGATCAGCCACGTGTAAAATAGGTGTATGTTCATGTAATTGGCTACAGTATTTTGCTCCATGGTTAAATGCATGATTTCCTCTAATAGAATGCCAGTGTGGTCTACATCACATTTTCTACTTCATAAAGGCCAAATGAGCTGTGACCACAGGCTCCCCAACTTAATGGAAAGTCCACTTGGTGACTTCCAAGTTTAAATTGTCCCTCTCTACTGTGAATCAATAGATTTAAAACACATTAATGGATCTCTTCCCCAAAAGCTTTAATCCCAAGAGACTTAGAAAGCAGATCTAACTCAGATTTATCACTCTTGCAACACACCAAACCCAAGGCCCTCCATCCTTGTAACAACAAAGATGAATTCATGGAGACACCTCCTTGATGCAAACCACACACCTGCCCAGGCCCTCAGGGACCAGCAGCTTTCAGTGTTTCCTTTCTAAAACATTGGAAGCAGTTTTTACAAAGCTATGAAGTTTTTTCTAAACAGTCTTTCACTGCTCAAAATTTATCTGTTCCCAACAAGTACACAAATATCTGGATGAAACAGTAAATTCAATTCCATGTACATCAAGAAAGATGCAAAACACCCACATGCAGCTCTAGCTGAGGATTTCTACATCTTTGCAGCCAAACAATTGTTCTTATATCAAACAAATTTTACAGAGGCCTAATTTTTATTTGTTTATTGGTTTTATTGTGTTTTTAGATGGCTGCCTCAAGCTACAAGAAAATGAGACTAAATAAAATCAAGGACCTGTGTACCTAAAGATTCCCACTATGCTTACCAGGACTTGAAACATTCTGTGTGTAAGACAGATTCTATATGTAAGATCTATATGTAAGATATTCTAGACAAAAGTCTTAATCAGAATTTTTCATAATTTCAGAAACCTTTAAAACTTGATCACAGGCTAGGAACATCAGAACATAAATCCAGAGGCTGTGTCAAAGTCAGAAAAATAAGGAAAGGGGGTGTGTGGTGGAACTGACATGAACAGACTGATTCTCAAGGCACCTCAAAAACACTGAAGTGGGAATTAATGAATACATTCAAATTAATTTTGCCAGTGGATAAAATAAGATTGGGAAGTTAAAGAAGTTACAAGAATGAAGATAAAGGTTCTATACACACAGAGGTTCCCTTACAAGCAGCAGGTGCTTGGAAACTTTTGATGGTCATCTCCAGAGACTTTTTGTCACAATCACTGGGACAAAGAGGAAGCAAGAAAGAAGAGAATTAAAACAGTAAGAACCCAGAGTGAATGTCACCTGAGGTCAAGGCTGGCAGGTTTGTGTTCTGAGGAAGGGGAAGAACACTTGGTGCTCTTTTGGAGAAAGCTGAAACTTTTAAGACATTAATTGGCTCCAAAAGAGAGTCAATCATTTCCTAAAAAAGGAAAATGGTACCTAGGCCTTCTTATAAAAGAGAATAAATTTATGAGAAATCAGCTTTTTCAAAGCACAGCACCTAAAATGGGAACTGAAAGCACCAGCCTAAGTGCACAATGAGAACCACAGAAAAATCAATTATTCCAATTTGTAAAGAAAGTACAAATCAAATATTGTTAATATGATATATAAGCACAACATAAACTATTTGTACTATACACATTAAGGATAAATTCCCTGAATAAATTCTATTTTTAGGAAAAAATACTGCAAACAACATGCTGACATGTCAGGAAAGTGAAAATAACAACACTGACGTTATTAGTACTATATGCTATTTCCTAGTGATTTCCCAGGATCATCTATTTTCACTTCAAGCAGCTGTTTAAATTCCTTTTTTGCCTCACCAAATCTAGTTTTGTTTTACATTCATTACATAACTCGTGCAGTCTATTACTTCTACTATTACTATAATCCTCCCTTCATTGCAAACAAGAAAAAGAGACAATGCTTTTCCATTCTGAATTTCAGGAGGTGTTGATGGTTTCAGCAGGGGACTGAATTTTGGGAATGAAAATAGTGCTGGCTGCTGATTTTTCCTTCTCTGACAAAGCAAATAGAAACAACCTTTTGAGGGGAAAGAAGAACAATCCCTGATGTGGCCAAAGAGAAGAAGAATATGTTACCACACTAGAAAAGGCCAAATCCAGCTGCAAGGATGAGAGAACAGGGACCTTGTGAAAAGTCCTTCAATTGGGAGAACCAACAGAACTGCAACCTGCTACCAGCTCTGCTTCTCAGCCTGGGCTCTCACACACTGAAAATCATCACCTGCACTGACCAGCTCCAGCCTCTCAGCCTTCTTTCAGGCTCTTCTTAAATTCAGGCTGCAGAAAAAAAAAAAATCCTAAGCATTATTCTGTAATGAAAGTCCAGATTAATATAAAAAGAGGTTTGGGGGTTTTGCTTCTGTCCAACAGATGAAAGATAATTTAATTTAATAGATCGGGAGAGCACTTATAGAATGAACTGTAACTGAGGGCATAAACATCTCCATCATGGAAACAACCATTGCCAAAGTATCTTTCTCACAATCTCAAAATAGGAAATAGATGGCCATGGGTTTGCCAAAAGATACATTTTTCTTCACCCAGGGACTGTTTCTTCCCAAAGGGTCTGAAAAGAAAGAACACCATGGAAAACAGAATGAAGCTTGGGCTGCTGCTGTCCATAGAAGTTTTGGACTAGAAGATGAATAGAAATTAAAAGTTGTGATTGCTCTTAAAGGAAGTTTTTCCTTCCTAGTTAAATCACTATGAGGGCTACATTTTAAATATGACTCTACTTATAAAAAAACCTGTTTCAGGTTGTTACTTCTGCTTACCAAATATGCCTCATTTACTCAGATACTTTGTTTTATTTTGTGGAATCATTAAAAATGCACCACAAATTGAAAAGAAAACAATCCAGCTGCCACTGAAACACAGGTTAGAGTTTTGTTTTGAACATACCCTGGAAATAACCAGGGTAAATACTTGTATAATAAAACTGACTCACACTACTCACAACATTGTCACTTTTACTGCTTTTTCTACAACTTTCAGGTAGTGAAATGGGCTCAGCAGCTCAGCCTCCCTACCAAAACAAATACACAGGTCCGTGTGTGTATTTGCAGACTCTTTGAGGACAGAGCTGCAGAATAACTGGGGCCAGAAAGACAGGTCTCTGGAGGTCAGTGAGCTCCAACTGGACCTCTTACTCAAACTGGACCTACTTTCAAAATGAGCCAAGTTTTCTCATGCCCTGTCTAGTGATGCTTTCAATACCTCCAAGTATGGACAGCCCCCAGATTCTCTGGAACCACCGTGCAGAGATTCCTGCTCCTCCCCTCTCCCACTTCCAAGCCTTTCCCCGGAGCTGCCTGCAACCACTGCTTGTTGTTCTTTAGCTGTGCCCCCCTGAGGGACCCTCCCTCCTCCTGCCTCCCCTCCAATCCCTTTACAAGGGTCTGACAGCAGTGCCCAACATCTTCTGCTGGGACACGACCTGCTCCAGCCTCCACCCAACCCTTCCTGCCTCTGGAAGGCCCAGGGGGACATCATGGGTCAGACACAGCCCCAGGAGGGCCCAAAAGGGGCAGGAGCAATCATCTACCCTTCCTTAAGTCCTACAAAAGAATCACTATCCAAGTGCTGATGCCAAGACAATGGGAACACATGAGGATCTCCTCTAAGGAAGATCCTGAAGAGTAATCCCACCACTAACAGTAACATCCATGTGCTCCTGACTCAGGAGTGAGGGTGAAAATCACGGAAAACCATCACTCTTAGTTGTGAAATATCTTCATTAGACCAGAATGAGGATAATTGCTGCTGACAAAATTCACAGTTTGAAAAATCCTCATCCATTTTCTCTCCTGTTGATGCAGCACAAAGGGCTCACACTGGGGGCATTTCTGCACGCAGCAAGGGAGGGAAAGGAAGGCAAAATTCATCAAAGCATAATAGAACACTTTCCTCAAACCACTTTCAATCACTTTATACGTCCCAGAACCACAGAAGATTGTTATTAAGCTTTCTCTGGTTTGTTTATGACTAAAATATATTTGGAATACAGAACACTGTACAGGCAGTGCTCGAGCCATAGTTCACCTGTTGCAGATTTGCTGAAAAGCAGCACTGACAGACCCTTCTTACTGGGTCCATTATCAGGGAGCTCCCCTCCCCTCAGCCCCCTGGATCAGAACCCGTTCCATGCCCCCATTTTAATTCCCAGGCCAGCCTGGGGAGGGTGGGGGGCTAAAGGACAAAGCATTGGCTGTGAAGGACATTTCCAATCTTATCAGAGGTTCCTCTGCAGAAAGAAATACAACGTGTATCTCCACCCCAGCCATTAGTCAGGTGTAAACAGCCGCCTGACGGGACGTGCTCACAAGCCGTGTTATCGCCGTCCCCGCGCCCGCTCCGTGCCGTTTATCGGGAGATGGATGAGGGCCCACAACAATTCCATTTAATGGGGTTACACACATTTCCCAACGAGATGGATGAGGGCCCAGCAACAACTCCTCCTGACGGGGTTACACACGTTTCCCACCAGAGTGTGCGTGGCACAGGGACCCACAGGCGGCAGGGAACGATTCACGGCCCTCGCTGCACGCAGGGGAAAAGCTTTCAACAGGAATTTTATAAATAAGTCTAATTCTCCTTGTACAACTCATCCTCTTCTAAGGACCCACGGCAGCAAAGCTTTTTCATTTCTTCCCCCTTTTTTTCAAATAAATAAATGCAACAGACCATAGTTTCCAGTTATAATCCAGTAGTTAAGTTTTTCATTCAAGCTGCATTTTGACAGTAAGGGTTTCCTTACTCTAGTCCTTCTGGTTTTCAGGTTTTAGAAAATATTAAAATAAAAATATAAAAACTACTTCACAACAATTTTACAGCTCTTTCTAGTTTATTATTCCAAATTATCATCTACTATTTTTAGTAATAACTGTAATATATACCACAAATTTAAGAATTTAAATTTTCCATGTATATTTCTAAGATTTTATATTTGCATTTTAACCATTTCAACTGAATTTTATGCTGCATAAAACTAGAATTTTCAAAGATTTCATTTTCTGTATTAATCTGTTTTTTATCTTTAAGTTATTACCTTTTTGCACTAAAATATCAACAACATACTAGTAATTATTTTTTCAAATTGTAGCTTACAGATTTCCATGTTTCAACTATGTCCAACTGCTCAAGACTTCATTTCCACAGCATTAATAAGAGGCAAGGGTCTAGAAAGTCACAAAATTTACAACTGTTAAATCATCATAAATTTCAAAGTAACTGAATTACCTCAAATCTACTGGTTATTTGCAAAGGATTAATAAATAAATTTCAGCAGAATAATAAAACACACTAATAAAACACACAGAAATTATATTTCAGCTATCATGTCCTCCATGATCCTTTTATTGTTTCATTGCAAACTACTACTAAAATTAAAAAAAAAAAAAAATATATATCAGAATGTTTTTTTCCCCCGTCCTTTCCTCTCAACTTCAGTTCTCTTTCAGGGAAGCTATTCCAGTCTCCTTCCCCACTTGCTTATGCCAGATCCATCTTCCTTCCCCCACTTTGGCTGCAGAATCACCCATCTCCAGAGGGCTGTGCTCAGAACCCAACCCAGTCCCCTCCAGTTGCCCACGCTGGTTTGTGCCTCACAACTCCAAAAGAGGGGAGGATCTGTAAATTCAATTATCCCAATGGAAATAGGGGGCAACTACAGACCCCCACACATCCTCTCTGTAGGCTCTCGGGGATTTGTGAAGGGACCCTCCCTGTCCCTTGGATGTTTGCTGCTCCTTTCCAACAGCCTTGTCCTCTTCCCTCTACTGTCCCATTACAAGCAATTAAACCTGGAATTTAACATAATGACACAGACAGGGAAAGGGAGCCAGGTGAGTCCCAATATTCTGAGGAAATTCCAGCTGTAGCCCCCAGCACGTAGCACACTCTGAGTGCACAGGGCAGCACTGCTAAAGGAGTGCTCTGCTGCTAGAAATCAAAATCAAAATCTCTATTAAAACTAACATTGTACATCACCCTGGCAAAGCTGGAAGTCCAACTGGAACAAGGGAAGTAACCAAATGGCAATCAGCTGGTGATTGCAAGAAGGATGGACAGGCAACTCTTTGGAGAGAGGGAGGTTTCTGAACTGCCATTAACTGAGACAAAAACGAGTCACATTCACGCTTTTCTAGCAGGACCTCCTGTCTCCAGGTGTTACTGTGCACTGCAACAAGGCTGGCTCTGTGTCTGAACAGAAATGTCTGGTGCCACTCCCGACACGGGGACACCCAGCCTGGGCTCCATCTGCTCCTTCCGCAGCACAACCTGCAACTCCAAGGTCACACCTACCAGATCCCAGGAAAGACAATGCAAAGTGGGGAACACTGGAAGTGTAAAGCCATGTGAACAGTTCTTTTCCAGCTATTTTATTTCTCTATTTGCACAGATTCCACTTATTTCAATCATTAACTCTGCTGGTATTTCAGCCATTAAGCAGCAAGCAGCTATCAGCAAGTTTGTTTGCCCCTTTTCTCTGTCAAGTCATTCTTTTGCACAAAATTTGAGTAATGTCCTACTGAAATAAATAAAACCAAGATGCTACTAAGTTATTTATCAGCCTTCTACCAGTGCCTTTTCCATCCCATTTAAAAAAATACATTTTGCTTACTATGAAAGGTTGAAGACGGAGGCATAGGAGGGACTATTTGTTCCTTGGCACATAATGTCTATTATGTTCCTTACACAAAGCTCATCATTACCTCCTGCTTTTTTCATGACAGGACAACAATGGCATCCTAATTAGCTTTTGAATAAAGCACTTCCCTCCATCAAAAGTCCAAACTTCCACACACTCCTACCAGAGGACTCAATAAAAAGCAAAAATAGACAATAAAAAAGAAGGCAGCAAACTTTAAATATATATATATTTGACTATATCTGTAATGTGTAAATCTGCTATTTAAAAAAAAAAACTGTGAAATTCAACCCCCTATTCTAATTCCAGAACTTTGTCTCTAAAAATACAATTCTCAAAAAGTGAAAAATACTATCTAAAATGTTCCACGCATTTGATTTCCATGCAATTGTCCATTTGCAATCTGCAACTGCTTTATGTTTGAATTAAAGATTCAAAACATATTTTTTACTGGTTTTAGTCCACGAATTGCAACAAAACCTAAAAAAACTAGTTGTGTTTAGTGAGCTAAAACTATGAGCTCATTTTTCAAACTTTAGGTCAGGAACAACTTCACCTACTGTACACTGGAAAGACAAAAGACAGCCAGCACATCTTATAAAACACAGTAATGAAAAAGACAGTAGGAATCCACTGTAGTTTGACTCCTGGCCATAACACTAGTCACTTTTTTAAGGGGAAGGGAAAAAAAACCAAAAAAACCCCAACAAAACACCCAACACAATACAAAATTCAAGCAAAGAAAAAGAGGTGTCAGATAAGAAATTGTTGCATGTATGCAGTACATAATCAGTTGGTTTTATTTTAGAGATATTTAATAAGAAAACTCAAAATTAGGTATGTCACAGTCTTTCTGAAATGTTAAGCCATCAAATCTAAACCAAAAAAAAAAAAAAAATAAACCACACCCAACCAAAACCTCAGCCCTTAAGAGAGATAAAACTGTTACAGAACACACCAAAGTATGCTGAAAAGTGATGCTGCAATTGCCTAGTACACCTGGAATTATGATCCACATGAATCCATATGCATTATGATCCATTATCAATTTCAGCACTTGGTACAGGATGCTTTGTCATTGTCTAATACTGGGACTAGAACTAAATGAAAATTTCCCCTTGTTACAAACAAGCTTTCTTTCCCAAACAGTATTTTATTGTTCAGATCCACAAAAATACATATTTTTAACATTTTTCTTTTCTGGTCATAGATTAAGTAGCAAAGTTAATGACACTTAAATAATTTTGAGTAAATCTAAGTAAGTTAGCAAACTCTCATTGCTGGTGGCACTAAAAATACCAAAGAGATGTTTTTCACAACGAGTAGATGAGGCAAATTTTCCATGCCCTCGTCATATGATAAAGCAAGCTGCCAAGAAACCCCTCAGCACAGACTCTCTGGATCTGGGGACCATTTTCTACCTCTCTGCATAACTCAGGCACTGCTGAACTCACTGAACACACCACAATAGAGATTTCCCAGAGCATGCCAGCAAATGCACAAGGGTAATTTAAGCAGCACTCGAAGAACATGTCTTTTAAACTTCTAAATAAAGATATTCAGAAGCTCATGTAATTGCCTGGAAACTCTGGAGTCAGTTCAGACAACAAATTCTGTCAGAGGATTTCCTCCCAGGAAAGGGTCACCTGAAAGACTAACAGGGGAAGACAGCGAGTCCATTGGATCCAGTGACCAAATCCACCACCAGCTTGACATTTGGATACAAGGCAGGACAGGTGTCAGAAAATTAAGGAGCCCCTAATTAGGCCAAGACTAACACCCAAAAAGAGTAAAGAAGTGCAGTGGAATTGGACATCAATCTATTAGTGGCAGCCCTAGAATGGCTTGTCACACCACATGAAAGAGGATAGATGGAGCAAGGAAAACATGAGCCCAAGTGAGCTGTCCAGTAAGTCACTGAGAAAAGCCTGCCCTGTAATGCCTTTAAGCCTCAGGAGACAAATTCATTCGGATTCTAACCCACAAAACGAGAGGCTGGACACGGCAATGCTTGTTTCTTGCTGAAACACTGAGTTCTTGCAGCAGTAAGGACACATGTAAGGGGCAAAATCACACAAATTGCAGTGGTAACTTCTCCTAAGGCCATTGTGCACGACAGCTCTCCCCCAGCCCCAGGAAATACCAAATCCTCTCTGAAGCTTCCAAATAACAAGGAGTGCAATGCAAGCAGCACCTGGAACAGCAAGCCAGGAAAAGTTCTGGCCTACATGACAGGGCATCTCTTTAAAGCACCACAGTAGGAGCATAAAGGGACATCAGAGACAGGCGTTTAACTGAAACTCAGAGTAATATCCTCCACTGGGAGTATTAGCACTTAATTGGGAACAAACTAAGTGACTGACTTAATTCTGATATATTGCACCATCTGTAGAGTCCAGGTTATAATTGATAGGCCAGCTGGATGTGAAGCAAGGTACAGCATGTGAAATACTGTACTGAGTTTCTCACTCATTATTACTTTGCTAAATTGTTAAAGTTTAAATTGTCCTTTCCATTAAATGGGCATTGTTTCGTACTTATTCCTTGTTAATTAACATCGTATGAAATAGGTCACGGCTTTCAGTACATGACAAGACTATTACTGTGGAAATCTCCTTGTTTTCTCTTTCCACTACAAAATTACCTTAACAATACACATGAAAGAGATTGTGGAGTTGCTCATGACCATGATCCTGTGCAAACACATGAGTAAGTTAAAGGCATTTCTCAATTCTTATATGAGCCCTGACAAACTGTAAAACATTCCCTGATTCACTTTTCAGCCTAGGATACCCTCAATATAGAAGCAGTAAGGTGAAAATCAGTTTGGGACTAGTGGAGCCTACAGCACTTTTTGCTGAGGTAAAATTTGATCTAAGAACCATAAAGTTGGCTTATTCTAAAATCTGGGCAACTTTGCAAACCTCTTCCATGTATTTTGTTACACATTCCAGTAGTGGGTCAAGAGTGCCTGGACTTTGGAACAGGTTTCCTCCCATTTAGTATAGCAAAATCCAAAGGGATCAACCTGAAAGTCCCAGTGGCAACAGCAGATGTGGAGTAAGACACATTTTGAGCATCTTGCTTTCAAGGGTATGAAACCATTTCCACCGAGGAATTTACCTTTTTTACCTAGCTGTAAGGCAAAAGAAAATGATTTTAATATGACCTTATATAAGTCCCTACTCCCTTAGTACAAAATGAAAGTTATTGTAATAAATAGGCTATTGGTGGATTTCATTACTAATTCTATTTGCATAAATGTAAGAGGGGGAACAGTGCAGTTAAATAGAGAAACTTTGGAATTCTGACTCACGGCTCACGAGTAGAAAAATCATCAGTGATTAACTGCAAGGAGATGTCTCCTCTGATGGTAAGGTAGGCTCTAACAGGTCTATTCCCACTTCTATGTGGATTCCAGAACTCTCAGAACTGACAGTGTGTGCCCCAAGCTGTGGCAGCCCCAAATGCAGCAATTTCCATCATAGCCTCATATTCCCCTTCAAACACTCGATGTCAGGAGCTGCTCTCATCCCTTGAGCTGATGCTGCTAAAGCAAGCAGCATGACAGATGTTAATTAAAAGAAATAGATACAGCACAAGTGTTGAAACAACAAAATTCATGATCTGCCATGCAACAAAAAAGCCAACAGCTCACTTTAGGTGTTGATTTGTGCTCTTCCCTGAGACAGGAGGAACTTGTCTGCGTTCCAAAATGGTATTGATGCACTTCTTTATGCTGTTCCTGTCATGTAACCAAACACGTGTGGAAGTTATTTGGGCTCTGAAAGAGTGGAATTACATTTGAATTAAATTTTCTTAATTGTTATTGCAGTAAAACAGAAACACATCTAGAGAACTGGTTTTCAAAGAAAACTCAGGAGCAGGTTTATCTCAGAAATGCTTCTCTGGTGTTTCGAACATTTTCTAGGGGAAACAAAAATAACTTGAAGCTTCTTATCACCTGAACCATACTGCAAAAGGTCACTGCAGATACATCAGTGCCAGAGCAGCAGCCATTATTAAGCTCCAAATGGCCTGGATTCTTCCATTTTTCAGTGGCGAAATTTTGTCCAACATCGATTAAATCTATTATACAAGTCACTGCTTCACATCCTGCACACACCAGGAAATCTCAACACATCAACACAAGCACAGAAATACCAGGTCAGTGAGATCTACACTTAAACTTTACATCTACACTGTGATTTAACAATTATTTTCTCACATAGCAAGAGAAGCCAAGAAAATCACCACAAACAGTTAACAGCCCTTTTCTTTGACTTTTATGGATTCCTTGCAGCTCCCCACAAGGAGTTTAATCAATCAACAGGAGCCACTGTGGGGAGGGGCCATGGTGCTGAACATTGCCCTGTTACATCAGGGGGCACATCCAAACCCCATCCCAGAGAAAGGCTCCAGGAGCTGGGGCAGTTCCTGGGTTTGTGGCTGACATCCTGATCTCACAATAAACACCACGAGCAGTATGTCCCGTGGCCAACACTTAGCTGCAAGGAAGGCAACCAACCAGGCCAATAAATATTTAAACACACCTATGCAAAAAAACCCCAAAAAAACCCCAAAAAAGAGATTATTCAGAAATGCAGTTTGTGTTATTTCTAATTTTTATCAAGTGTGTTGTCACAATGCAGGGCAGCTCTCTCCAGGCTGTTTGGAATGTAAGGCACACAGCAGAATAAACAGAGATAACCTGAAATTAAAATCATAAACCAAATGATAAGCAGAGATATGGTTGGAAAGATGAAAGATAACAAAGCACCATATGCAAATCCAGTTCTTACTCTAATGTAATACAATATATACACATGTTTTAATTGCTTGCTTCAGTAAAAGCACAACGAGGCAAAGAACAAAAACACATCACAGAACTTACTCATTCTTACATTTTCAGACTTAATTAGGAATATTTTTGGGCACACATATAACATTTGCTACAAAATTTCAGTTACAAAATATGTTATGATGAATCTTTACAAAGATGAAAACAAAACTCTTTATACTGTAAATGCATCTGATATGAACACAAATGTATGATTTATTCCAATCAATCTTGCCTTATTACAAAGTAATAATTAAGAAAGATTATGCCACAAAGTGGAAGGAGAGGACTGACTTTTAGCCAAAGGGAACAAAGAAATAAATCAAGGAATTTTAAAAGTTGAAGCAACGGCAGGCTGCAATTTTGGCTACCATTAAGCACATTATACTACTCACTGCAATTTCTGTTAGCAATAGATTTAAAAATAGGTGGTTTCATACTAAAAACTGGACAGCAACATACATCATTATTTACACTCAAAGCTGTGTCCGTGGCTTAGTATTCTGTCATGAAATTCCTTTCCTGTCTCAAATTAATAATTTGTGGTAAAAGAAAAATAATTTTACAATCGCTAAAGACAAAAAAAAAAAAAAAAAGTCCAAAAATCTCTTCTCCAAAACCATAAAAAAACCCCATATTACCCTTACATACCAGCTTCTTACCACAGTGATTTTGCACATGACTTTAATACTGATATTAAGGCACATACAAGCACTAACATAGACAAAGTTCTTTGACTCAGATATTCAAGAAGAAATCCTAAGGAAAACTTGGCTTTTCTGGAAGCATTTGCCTCACTGATTCTGTTTTGTATCTCGGTGCTGGTTTCTATCTTTAGGTATATTAGGACAGGTATTTACAGCAAAGTGCTGAGGGACAACAGATCAAAGGGGCAGTGACAAGCCTACAAAGAGTCTTCTAAAACTGGATCCCAGGAGATGCTCAATAGCTTTGATTACCCAGTGCCTCAAGGAGAACTGAAAGATGTGATTTCCAGCTCAGCTTCTTTTCCACAGAGCCAACACATCTCCAGCAAGCTGAGCACAAGTCCTCTGTTTCTGAGAGACAAAAGAGCTCCAGCAATGCACAAAACTCAGCCAGCCTGAAGCTCTGAGACAGCAGCTCATTCCATGCCACAGCCCTGGGACACAGCCCCATTCCCTCCTCCTGCCTGAAGGAACTTGCAGGACATCACATTTCTGCAGGTTTACATCACACCAGTTTCCTCCTGCTTGCACAGGAGTGTAAATGCAGCCCAGTCCAGCACTGCATGGGTGCTTCAGCACTGCATGGGTGCTTCAGCACTGCATGGGGGCTTCAGCACTGCATGGGGGCTTCAGCACTGCATGGGGGCTTCAGCACTGCATGGGGGCTTCAGCACTGCATGGGGGCTTCAGCACTGCATGGGGGCTTCAGCAGTGCATGGGGGCTTCAGCACTGCTCAGAAAAATCACATTCAAGAAGCACCCACTGCTAACCCCAGTCCCTGGCCAGTCTGTGCCCTGGAGCCCCAGAGCACTGCCAACAGCCCATCTCTGCTGCACAGCCCTGCACAGAGCCCCTGATTCACAGCCCACATCAAGGCAGCAGCCTCAGCTTCCCTACCTGCTTTAATAAAAGACCATTAAAAAAAAAAAAAAAAAAACCACAGAAAAGCCAGATTGACATTCAAGCAGGCAAGATATGGAAATTTCATTTATCAAGTCTGATCAAACTGGGGACCTACTTGTTGTTGCCTGTTCTGGACTAAAGGAGGGATAAATAGGGGATCAAAGAGAAAAGTGACAGAACAGCAGAAGGGAAAAAGAAAATGAAAGACAATTTGGGGGGGAAGGTGAAGAATAGGACAAAACAGTACAGAACAGGCCCATTTGAGTAACATTTTTTATTTTAAGAGCCCCTTGGCTATGCCTTGGCTCAGCTTTATCTGCAGGATATATCATTTCTCACAAATTTTCCTGCAGTAGCCTTTTGATGAGGTGGCACAGTAATAAATGGGGAGATAATTTGATGTGTTGAACTTTTATTGCTAGTGAGGAATAAAAGGATTTTCAGCTCCCTGGCTGAGTCTGCAGTACTGACAGCTGGAGCAGGGAGGGAGAGCTCCCCCAGATTAAACCACAAAAGGAGAATAGGTATGGATTTCTCATAAAAATAACTTCAGTGATAAAACACAGCAGCACTGAGTACCTGTAAGAATTAAACCGTGATTACCAACTGAGTTTATGAAGTTGGCCTGTCATTCTCAAACAAATGAAAGAGTGGGGACATGCACACACACTCTGGTCTCCCAAGTACTGGGAATTCACTGGAGCTCTTTGCATCACTGGAAGATGTGAGTGCCCAGCAGGGAGCCCTCAGGGTGCAGCCCACATGCCCCAAACCTCTGCCCACTGCAGGGAACAGTCCCCACCCCACTGTGTGGGAAGGCTGACCCAGCTCACTTACACTGATTGGTTTCACGTGCTTGTGGAAATAACTGAAGAGAAGAATAATGGATTTGAGAGGTTCTAGGGAAAAAGGAATTGAAAAAAAACCCAAACAGCTGTTTGGTTGTTACTGTTCATCATGCTACTGAGTGTCCGTGCCTGGGGCCAGTGCTGGGGGCCCTGGGAGAGCAGGGGATGCTCCGTGCTGGGCACAGCCTGTCCTGACACCCACCCTGGGCACCCTGAGGCTCAGCCAGGCTAGGAGGGCCATGGGGGAACATCTGTGACAGAGGGCAAAGCCCAGCAGGGCAGGAGAAAGGGACAGGTGGGACTGGGGACCGGCAGAGGAGCCCCCAGGGCAGAGCCCCCCAGGGCAGCCAGTCAGACCCCCGGCAGGGAAGGGCTCCTTGGGCAATGCCAAACCTGCCTGTAAGAACAGCCCCCTTTGGAATGCACAGCTGCTGCACTCGGGCTTCCAGCCTGCTTTATGTCCCACCATCTTAAGCACAGGTTCTAAATAACAACAAAATGATATGTAATGTATATAAGACATCTAATGATGGCTTATGATTTACATAACATTTACATTCTTCAAATTCACACAGCTGATTCTTAGTACAATATTCTGTCTTAACACATCTGCCTATGTGGTTACAACACACACAATCAATTCTGAACGTTGATTTGAATTACTCAAAGGTAATTGAAAAGTAGCTCATTGACACTGAGAAGGCAAACAAACTGTTAATATTAATTCTGAGTACATCCCACTAAGGATACTGGCATGAGGGAATAAATATACATATATATTCCTACATAATAGAAAATCTATGAACACAGATAACACAGAATAAGGAATTCTTGTGAATAATACATAACAAATATCATGTACATGTTAAGGAAATTTAGTTAAGCCCTAGGAAACTCACTTTTGCCCCTTTCAAAAGAAAAAAAAGAAAATTCACCTTTCACGTGTGGTTTAGAAAACATGTTTAATGACCTCCCCCATTCCACATAACATTCAAATTGCCAGTGTAAGGCACAAGTAAAACAACTATTTTGAAGTGTATTGAAAAGCATTTCAATATATTCAGGTTTTAAGATACACTAATACTATAAATGATTATATCATTACTTTCCAAATTTAAAATTAAGTAGGTTTAATTACTTAATCTCTTGTGCTGTGTCCTGAAATTCCAACGCCTTCTCTTTGAGCACATTTCCCCCCAGTCCCCCCGGGGGACAGGCAGGTACAGCCCAGCCCCAGCAGAGAGCGCAGTTGCAGTGTCAATGAGCAGGGTGTGCGCACACCGCCGGTCACACCGAGCTCGGTACCGGGGCTTCATGCAGGGGAAAAAACCCCAAACAAAACCAGCAACAACAAAACCCCACACAGAACAAACCAAACCCACTATTCTTCCTACTCTTTATAACTATTTTTAATCGACCACTTGATAAACACAACCGCCCCGAACAGTAACTCTGTTATAGAGTGTGTGAAGTCCAGCAGCGCGCACAAAAATCCCTTGAAGCCCAGCCGTGCTTCCCAAGCTGTGTGCCCGCGGGCTGCCCCCTGGGCAGGGCGCATTCCTGCCCGGATTGCCCCGGAGCAGCGGGGCTGTTTCAGCCCAAGGCTGCGCTCAGGGGCTCCGGGCAGAGCCGGCACTGCTGCGGTGGCACAGCGGCTCACCGAGCACTCAGCACCTGGCGGCAGAAGGGACTGCAGGCCAGCACTCCCGGCTCCTCAAACGGCAGCATCTTCCCAAAGCGTGACCTTCAGCATCCACCCCGGGTAGCCACAGCCACACCCTGCAGCTGAGCTGCAACAAACGCAGCTCCTGCGCTGCATCCCCACTGCCTGTGCTGCCCCGTGCTCACCTGCAACCTCGGCCAGAATGCACAAGCAAAGCCCTCTCTGTTCCAGTAACATTTTAAGGCACACAAACAGAGAAAAGCAAGAGGAAATCAATACAAGAGGCGCTTTAGAGACTTTTTTTTTTCTGAAGAACAGAGGAGATATTAATACTCTTGGATGACTTAATTTGTCTTTTCACTTTCTTCTAGTTTGCTAAGGATAATTAGGAGTTAAAGTCAGCTCTGGGTTGCTTTTACATTAAGAGCCCAGGCAAGCCAAGAGGTTCAAGTTAAAGAAAATCCCAAACACTCAAAAACTACAGTTGTCATTAGCTGCAAAGTTTTACCTTCAGCCCTGTGCCCGTTAGCCCTCCTTCCCCAGCCCTGGGGCTTTTGGTCAGGCACGATGTGTGCACTGGTTTCACCTTCAAGCCCTCTGCTCCTCCCTGCCCTAAGAAATGCTCTCTGTCAGTCAGTGTCACCGAGCTGTGCCAAGCCCCAGAGGAGCCCGTGTGTCTGGTGACACAGCACTCAGCTGCAAAGCAATCGCGTTGGCAACACGCTCTGTTCTACAACCTCCAGAAAAATTTAACTGATTTCCCTGGAAAAAGGCAAAGGAAGGAGAGTGGAGGCAGCCAGCAAAAAGGATCCCACCTGCGGCACAGGATGGAGATTTGTTTTCAAAAGGACTCAAAATTCCTCAGCTGGGGAAGCTGAACCTTCTCCTGCGATTGGAATCTCCTGCCAAGGAGGAGATAACTTACACTCCTGTAATGTTACATCTCTGATTTGAATCTCATGCTTTCATATATTTTAAATGCTTTGGTTGTTGGGCAGTTGAGGAACTGCAAAATGCATCAGTCACAGGTGACTTAGCTGGGTGGAAATGGTGCCAGTAAATGTCAGAGGGCAGCACAAAGACCTCAAAAGTCAGCAGAGGTCTGAACAAGATGCTAAGATAAAAGAATGAATGCATTATGAAAAATAATAATATATCTTACTCCTCAATTTCTTAAAACTGTCATTCCTCCTCCAGTTCCAAGAAAGGATCTGTTTTCTTTGAATTGCAGGTTCCAAGCTGCCTGGGTAGAAAACTATCTAGAGAATCTATGCACTGGGCCTGGTTTTAGTAGATACTCTGAAGGAGATGTTTCCTGAGACATATTTTCCATAGTAAAAACATGTTCTGGTTGGTTGTGGATGTTTAAGACCATGTGGAGTAAACACTGCTCTGGAAATTTCAGTGGCCACGTGATATTTCTCTAGGAATATTCTAATGAAGAAAACTACATAGGGCCATAAAAAAAAAATTAGCTTTCAGAATATTATTTCTACAAATCAATTATCAAAACTCTATTAATTTATTCCATTAGCTTAGACACTATTATACTACATTCTAATTCTCTCTTTTAGGACGGCACATGATTTTATTAGTGTATTCTATCAGTTTTGGAGGTTGAAGGCTTCCGGGTGGAATTTTTTCTCCTCTATCTAATAAAGGTTATTAAGAATTTAAATAAGATTTGAAAGTGAGAATAATTTAGACACCAAAGTAATGGCTATACATATCTCACAACAGTAGTTCATTAGTGGGCTGATATTGAGTCAACTAGATTAAAGCTTCCACTCATTGTGTGAAATAGCTTTCCACCCAGCTCCTGAAATCCCAAACCAAAAATCTCAGCCCCTGTTCAACTGCAGGATTCACAGGAAGGGTGAAGTATAAAACTTTGTGTTTTTCCCAGTATCTTGGTGGTTGCAGACAGCAACGGCAGCCAGAAATAAACTGGAAGAGCAGAAAATCTGTAAACATACCTTACAGTTCTTTAAAAATTCTAATTAATTAGACCAATTATGTCTATTGACTTTAGCACCTGCACTGGCACTGCCAAGGCTCTGCAGCACATTCCAGAGCAGCAATCACACAGATGATGGACCAGCCTCCCTCCCTCGCAGACCAGGGCTTATGTCCACCCTTGAGGACTGTACTGTGCCATCCTCACATTACCAAAACCAGTGAGCATGCAAAATCGATTATATGCATGCCACAGAAACCTAAAATGCTTAATTTATGCAAGCACACTCCTTCAGACTCATGACTGTGATAAGACATGAAACTACAGTGACATCATCTTGAAGAATTGCCCTGTGCTTCAACTAAATATTTGTTCCTGTTTTATTAATTTTCTAAACTAATATACAATAAAAATATCCAGTGGCCCACTTAACCAATTTACATACTAAAAATATGGCCAGCAGCCAATTTGAAGTGAGCTGATTCTGCTGAAGAGGTATCTAGGGTCCTTTAGATTCTCTACCTGGTGACCCTTGGAGTGATCTAATAAAATAATTTCATGGCATGTGAATCACTGAGCAAGAAAAAAAATTACTAAAAACTGATTACATTATCAAACTCTACCAAACTGCATCAATTTATTTTTTAAAAACAGTATTTCAACTCTACAACACCACGTATCAAAGTCACAGTTAACAACAGCTGGCACTTTCCTTTTCCACAGTCTGAAAAAAGGAGTCCCAAGGAATGTATAACATGAGATAACCTCCCTGGAAGGAGGAAAAAGCCATTTCATGTTTGGCTCAGTTGTCTGCAGTAAGATCAGCTCGGGCATGGTTCAGTGCTAATAAATAAAGCCTCCATATGCCAGGCAAAGGGAAGCTGGAGCCGGGGCTGAGCAGCAGAGCGGCTCTGACCTGAGCCAAGGAGACTTTTGTCAGCGCTCAGCAGGTCTGCTCCCATGGCCAGCTCGCACAACGCCGGTGCTGTCGGGCTGAGGTGGGAGCCATCCATCACCCCTCCCCTGGCAGTCCCTGTGCCCTGGCACCGCTCGCTGCCTCCCCGCACGGATCTCACTCAGCGTTCAGCCCCCGCGCTCGGCCAAGGGCGCGGCAGAGCGGCAGGGAATGAAAAATCCCCTCCCTGGGCAGTGGCAGGGCTGGCACCCTCAGCAGTGCAGCCCCACGGGCATGGGCACAGCCTGGGGCTCCTCTCCCTCCTCCTTTGGGCAGGGAGCGGGGGTGGCTCAGCTGCTGCTGTGCCCCTTCCTCTGTGGGCACAGAGCTGGCTCTGAGCGCCCCGGGGAAGGACTGCGGCTCCTCCCCAAATTATTTGGGAATGCAGGGCAGAAATCTCAGCTCTGAGCCAAAAGCTCCATCAGCAGCCACAAGGGATGTCCATGGGCCAAACCCTGCAGGTGTGCCCAGCGTGTGCAGCCCCAGGCACTGTTACCAACAGCACTGAATGGCTTTGAAAGGCACCCTCAAGTCCAGTGGCTTCTGAACCTGCAGCTGACACTCTGCAGTGCTGCCCTACCCAGCCATTACATTTATTCAGTTAATTACACCTCCACACTGAGCGTGCTTTAAACGAAGAACGAGTAATTCTTTCGCATTTTAATTTTCAATTTAAAATCTGCTCATTGCAAATGTCATTCAAGACACACACATGCCCTGCTGACATCAAATCTGATTGAGATGAGCATTGTTTTACCAAGAATCACCTGAAGAAGATAATAATTTTGCTAGCTAGTGAAATGTAGATATGATGGCGTTATAAAAGGCTTTGTTCTGATTTCTGTTTCCCTTTCTGCAACTTGATGACAGCTTCAGGTTTTTTTATATTAGCTAGAAAATTAAAAAGACAAGTTTTTTTCCCCCAGGATTCTTTTTAGATGTGTCCAATAACTAACTTCGCAGACACCTTTTGTTTTGTCCTTGTAACTGAAAAAATAGCCCCAATTCTGCAGGCCCCTGACTGATGGTGATCTATCCCAACATGTTTCAGAGGTTAAAAGAGAACAACTGTGGTTAAAATAAACATTTCTCAACTCAAGCCATGTTTCAGCACGCCTTGCAAAATCCACAACGGGACTTCTAAACTTGCTCCACGCTCCTTTCTTCCCTGTGCTTCTCACTCTAAAACAATAGGGAAGCATCACAATATGTTATAGCCGAGTTCCTATTTGCATGATGCAACGTGTTGCCAATTTTTAAACTATTTCAAGTAGTTTTAAAGAGAATTAAAATTTGAAATGCAATCACTTGCCACCTGCCCAGTTCAGAAACTACATTCAATGTCCTGTGCAGAAAAACGATACCATTGTTAGAGAAGCATTTTGCTCATGAGCAAAATAATCCAAAATAGAGCTTTCCCAGAAGAAAGGCGTGAGAAAAAAATACCTCTAGTTCTTCTCAAAACAAAAAACAAAAAAAAAAGAAAAATACCAAACTCTCAACACTTCATGACTAAAAATTTGTAGGTAAATGGCTGAATTGCTAAATCCTTTTCTCAATAATTTCAAAATTAATGCTCTATAGATGTATGAATGAGTCTAACAGAAACCAGACATTCCAACCTCCTTACTATGTCAATTCCCACCTGCATAGCTCAGAAATAAATTCTGACCAGACACTATTGCAATGGACTCATATTTTTAATCAATAGTTTAAAGGTCACCAAGAAGCTAAGGATTTCCTAGAGCAGCAAGAATGCTAGGGCAAGATCTGACACATTTCTGAATGTCACCAAAATCCCATTTTTTTAATTCTGAGATTTATTTTTTCACAATGAGGAATAATACTTAATTTATTGTAAGTACAAAAATAGCATTTTCTGTAATTTTTACTAGTAAGTCTTAACTGAGAAAATTGCAATACCTCTTGGTTTTCTATTTAAGAGGTGAAATTAGTTTGTCAGAGTTAATAATTCACATATAAGCTATGTACACACAGCAACCAACTGTGCTACACATCACACATGAATTCTGTCACACACAGGCAACTCATCTGTCTATCAAAATCAAAACTAATCTATTAAACTTATTAATTGCAAATCTGAGCCTACTCATCTTCAGGTAGTTCTTACAGAAGAGGATTAAGACATTGGGAGACAACACGAGTGAGGAAAGTGAAATTCATGAGGACAATGTCAGTAACTTCTGCAGTGGTACATCAGAAATGGTGGCAAAAAATGGAGTTATTCAAGATAAAACTGGCCCAGTGGAGAGCAAACCACAACAGGAGGAGGACAAGCTCAGGGTCTCTCAGGGTCTCTGAATATTGTTGCTACTTTAACAAGTAAACTTTTGCAGAAGGTATTTTTTTAGATATGTCATTCAGAACAAGTGTTAGCTAACAAAATCAGATAGAATGTGCTAAACATTGCTTTAATTAAGACGTCACTCTTTGACCAGTCTTTAAATACATCACTGAAGTTATTACAGGCTTACAAAACAGAATGGAAATGATTTTTTTCTTTTCCTTTTCCAGCCACTAAAATCAATATAGTTGCTTCCATCCAAGTAACACAACTGCAAGAACAGAGAAAAATCAGCTTGAAGCAATTATCCATGTTCATAAATCTTTGTTCATAGCCACATTAACATTCCTCAGCTTCCTACAAGAGGCGCAGTGTGCTGCAGGGGAGTAACAGAGATCAACAGCCAGACTAGTTTTTGTTTACTCCAGATAAACTGCACTGTGTGCAATCACTTTTTCAAGCATTAAGTAAACCATATTTGGGTTGTATTTTCACTGAATCCCTCATTTGTGTTTATCTCCAATGCAGATCAGCATTTGACACCACATTACTGTGAGGTTATTACTGCAGCCCACTGTTGCACATGACAATTCATCAAAATAATTCAAGGCAGGGAGCTACACAAGGCTGGCAGAAAAGTCCATATGGGTTTGCTTTGACTCATAACCACCAACTCCCTGTAGGTTGTTGTGGGAAACACCTAACAGAGAACCAGAGTTCATCTGCTAATGTCAAACTAAATGTTTAATAGGCCTCCTAGGCTTCCTTTTTATTGTTGGAATGTCTATAAAATAAAAAAAAATTTAAAAATCTGGAAAGCAATTATTTTCCCCACTCCTCCCCCAGCTGCAAACCAGGATTCTCTCTGCCACAGCTTGGGATGGGAAGCATCCAGCAGTCCCAGCAGCTTTTCCCAAGACAGCAGCTGACATTACACCTCCCAGCCCGGCGCTGATGTGCGTAAAACTCACACAATGAGCCTTGACATTTGTCATTGTACTTAGCTACAAATGCATTACAAGAAATTACAAGGGATGCTATCAGAAAATTGCAAACCCAGTGAGTGTTTCGCCTAGTTACTGTAATTCCTCAATGCCGTTCCAATCTTGTGCAAATTAGAGCCACTTACAGCTCTGAAAACTGACAGGAAACCGAATGAGGTTTTCATTATGCTTTTAATAGTCTTCCTGGGTTACTTGCTGCTAGAAGATTCTTGAGGAAGAGCTGTACCTCCACATTCATGGCAGGTGCAGGCAGTAACCCGAGATAGTCCATTACGCTTCTGGAACAAAAAGCCCAACCAAATTCCCTTCCACAAAAGGGAAGCAGCAATAGCAAGAAGAAAAACCCCTGAGAAGCAAGGAAGGAGATTTGATTTACATTGCCTCAGTATTGTGAATTCTTCCTTCGTGGCTAAAGGAATGCGAATGCTTTAATCACATCTTGCATTTATAAATCACATCTTGTAGCAGATTTATGAATGCTAAAAAAACTTCCTATTATCTCCTGTAACACACACTTCATGAGTACTGAGCCCAAACCTCCTTTGCTGCTGCCCCCAGTTCAGTGCAGAGAACTCATTCCCCTAAATCCACCTAAGGTTTATGGAAGTGTGAGCTTTAAGGACCTGGGAATTCTCGTAGAAGGAAAGCTAGGACACTTAGCTAAAGTTATCCCATAAAAGTGTCACTCCAGACATGCAGACAATAACAAAACACGAAGGGTGGCTGGGAGAACACGCCTGTGCTTCCCCTGTGTTTTGGGGATTTCAGGTACATCATCCTCCCACTGAACTCCTGCTGCGCTGATGGAGCCGCCGAGGCAAACAGTGCCAGCACAGCAGGGAATGCAAGGAGCAGCCCAGAGCTGCTGGGAGCACTGGGGAGAGGGCTTTGTGCTGGGCTTCTCTGGTGTTCAGAGTGTTTCACTGCACCTCGCTCTGACTGTGCTCAGCTCTGGCACAGACCCTCCCTGAGGCTCAGGGCTCAGCCTTCTTTCCCATCACCCCCATCCTCCCATTCCCTACTCAGCACTCTCACATGAACATCTGGCCAGAGGATACGGGGCAAGGAACACACAGAAACCTCCTGGGCAAACCCACACCCTCTCTACCTCCCAAGCAGGGCCTTGCAGCTGCAGCCACCCCTTCCCAGCAGCAGCAAACTGCAGGTAAGTTCTGCACTGGCCACAGGCACCAGCCCTGCAGCCGTTTGGATGGAATAACAACATTTTAGGGCAATCTGCTGCTTATTAAAGCTGTGCAGAGATTTCTCTGGGGAGGGGGGAAGAGAGAGATTGGGCTCTGAGTATTCAGATTTATCAAAGAAATGCAAATAGCTGGGACATGCCAAAGTAAGGAGGTGAAGCTCCCTGAGCAGAAAATAAATCTCTTGATAACAAAGCATCTCAGGAACTCGGATCATTCACTAAGAGCAGCAGTACATTTCTGTGAATTTTAACATTATTCCACCTTGCAAATGGAAACATGTCAAGGTCTAAGTTTCTATTAAAATAAAGAAAGTAAATTTGTTTCCTAGCATTTTCTCTCGTTTCTTTCCAGGATTTAAATAATATGTGAGGCAGCATGTCCTCAGCACACACTTTCTCCATGTCAGTTATGTAAAAATACAACACTGAGCAGTCAGCACCACTTACACTGAGAGGGATTTCAGGCTATTTCTTGCATACTTAAAATCAAGTTACACCAAAATTACTGTCATGGTCAGCTACTGAAGCTGTTAAGAGCCCAAAATATTTACACAGTGTCAGAGTATCTTCTCTACACTGCCTGGGTCTATGTAAGTGAACCAAGACACCCACAGTTCCGAACTGGATAATTTTACATTTTAAACCCTACATTCTCCTGCCCCAGGCCTATCTAAAGTGACTGGCATCTAAGTGATAGGAAGGCATGCCTTCAATTAGAAAAAAGCAGAGATCTGGTGTATAAATCAGTGTGTCTGTCATAACTCACCAGCCTGTCTTATCAACTCATGCTTGGCGTGTGTTCCCTCAGGCACCATAACCTGATGTTGTAAATTAATCAACTGCTGCTGCTTTTTTGGAAGTTTGGATATGGGTAAAAGGTCTTTAGAGGCTGAGGAAGTGCAGGTAATTCCTTTCCTACCACCTCTCCTATCCCCTGTGTTTTTCCTATGAAGAACTGGCTTTAGGTAAAAAAAAAATGAAAAAAATAGTGCATAAAAATTCCAGCTGAGATGTTCCCTTGGGACAGCAGGACAACAGGCACCAGCTATTGCTTCCTACACTGTATTCATGACTATTTCAATCTCACTGACTCCTGTTCGAACTGCCATTTGCAGATGCCCCTTTGTGCCTTTTTTCATTGCTCTTTAAGCACATGGTTATTCTGGATAGACCATAAGGCATCCAAATGCATTTCAGCTTCTGCAAATTGCTGCTGTATACTTTTTAAATAAATTAACCTGTACCCTTTGAAATAACTAAGTTAGGACAGCATCCTGCACACCAGCCCTATGGATGCAAGGCAGAGAAGGCAGCCTGTGCCAGTGAAGAAACTCAGAACACAGTAAGCAGAAACCCAAATTTGCTTCTTAGTGGAGAAACTCTCTTTGAGAGCAGTCAAGGGGAATACTACAATCAATTCCAGACATTTTACAGGTGATTCAAGTATATTTTATCTTTGTCTTGGCACTTCCATTCAACCAAAGAGTTTCCATGATCCAATAAACTGCTCTTAGCTTCCTGAAGCTCAGGAGAGGAGTTGAGAGCTCTTTGCTTAAATTCCTAATTAGGGGTAAAATTTACAATTTAAAACAGAATAAAATAAAACTCATGAGCAGCATTTTCAACCAGAGGAAATAGATGCTTCAGTGTTTATTATGATGGATAACAAGATCTCAACAGTGCTCCTGCAACAAAAATGTCAAACTAAGCCCAGTGCTCTCCCGGGATAATGCAACCATAAGTTTCCAGCCTAAATGAGGTGGAAGGACTTAAAATTACAGAGAACACAGGATATTTCTTCTCTTTCTGCTAAACAATCACTGCTGGCATTCTCATATTTCTTGCCTGATCATTAACTACTGACATAATTAATATGCACTCACAGAAGCCTCAGCACAGTTAGAACATAATCACCTATAGATTTGATTCATGGAAGTGTCTTTTTGGAATAACTAAGACAGATTAGGTTTCTTAAATTGTCTTGGATACAGAAGCAACAAAAAGCAAGTTGGGAGTTGCCAACTGTGGAGGGGTCCTAATTAACAACTCAATTAAAAAAGGCAAATTAAAACTTTATGGTTCGTTATCCTTCATTGCTTAATAAATTGTTTTGCTAAGCAAATGATTAAGAATGATGATTCTATAAAGCTGAAATAGTATCTGGTTTTCCACATTTTTTTAAAACTTCAATAAAATAAAACCAGTTTGTTTTCTAATATCCAAACCATATTAATTGCAGGACTTCATGCCAAGTCAAAGACAACAGCATGAATGTTTTAGGAAATTACTATAAATATGGAAAAATTATTTCTCCTCTCCCCTTTTTTACATTGAAGAATATCTCCAGCTCTTGTGATGAAGAAAAAAATCTCTTTTTATGTATTCTTTTTATCTCTGTTGAGGTTTTTTAATGCCACCAATTTTGTTACTCATCAAAATTGTCCCCCCTCATAATATCATAGATTTCTTAACATGTTCAGAATTATTATTTGATAGTTCAGGATACTGAGGGATGACTAAAACAGGTTTGATCATATGGAATATCGACAAGCTACAAGAGATTCCAGAATAATTCATCTTTGCAGTTTAGAATATGTTTATGTATATTTTTAGATGTTCTGAACTGTCCCTTAAGGCAATGTTTGCAAGTCTGTGCTTCTTATTGTGCTAGACACAAGAATCTAGGGCCATAAATGAATATGCTACTGGAAATAGCAAAATTTCTATTACCTTGAAGAATTTCTGTTTGGTATTTTGTAATTCTGTATAAATAAATTAAAAACTAAAGCCCAATATGACTGTTTTGAGTAGAAAACCACAATACTTTGTCTCAAATTTTGACTCTAACTAGAGGCAGAGAAAAAAAATATTTTGCAGATTGTTACTGCTTCCAAATTCACCAAACAAGAATGAATACAGCATTAATAAGAGTTAACAGATAATGCCAATTAATGAAAAGAGAGGAAAGCAACTTCAACGGTCTGATAAAGGCAGGAGGTCACAAACTCTCTAAAACAGATGAAATCCAGCATCCCCAATTCCCTCCCAGTGGCCTGTGTATTTCAGGAATCAGTCATCATCTCCTTTCTGACCTCTCTTTCCTGCAACAAATTTGAGCAGGTCAAACACCCAAGAAATGCCTTCACTAACACAGATTTTACCCTGCAGACAACAGGCAGAGTTACAAATGCTGAGCTCAGCTGCACCCATGGACAGCCAGATGTTTGTGGACCTGCAGACTGAAATTCTCACTTTCCACTGGACATGAGAACTTCTCTTTTCCCTGCTCTTCACACACTGAAAGCATCACTCTGCTGAGGGATACAGAAATACCGGGGCTCAGGTTTCACAGAAAAATTAAGACACATGAAAAATCCAACCCCCTTTTTGCTCCTTCTCTTCCACAGTGAAGCCTGCACAGATCAGAGAGCTCAGAAACCACAGCAGTTCACAATGAGAATTATCTGATGCTGTAAAACACTGACATTGCTACTGCACTATCAAACGTCAAATAAAACTTTCTACATAAGTTTTCCTTGCCCATAAAATTCAAGTTACTGATTAGGTAACAAATTACTGGGAAGACTTTCCTTTGCTCCTATTTAGAAAAGTATTTTTAAAAAATGGACACAGCTAATTTTGCTGAAAAACATAAAAAATTGTTTCTCTGACAGAACAGCAAAGCTGGGGTAAGGCCATAACAGCTTAAATGGAACAGAAAAAGGAATTGTGTTGCAAAAGTATTTACAGACAATGCACGAATGATTAATTTCTCATTCATCACTAAAAATAATTTCGATGAAGGTAAGTTAATTTATAAATGCTAACTGTATCATCAAGAAATTCCATTTGTACAGTCACTATCTGGCCTTTTCTACTTAGACAGAATTCAGCTGTTTTATTAGCAATCTTTATGAGCATCTTCAATGACAGCCCAGCCTTACTCAGCAGAAAGCAGCCACGAATTTCTGCATTAAAGCAGATTGTTCAGCAAGACAAGCAACTTCCCCCAAAACCATGGAAACAAATTGATGTGTGCTGCTGACAACCAGAGGAGTTACAGACAGAACTTCATTAGAAGGTTACTCCTCATTATTTCCACTTGCTAATAAGGATCTAAAGGGAACATTTGTTATCAAATCTATATGGTTTTTAAAACTATATGGTTATAAAATTCATATAACTTACTCATTATAGAAATACAACACAGAATTCCACAAGGATCTTCATTTCAAATCCTGCATCATTACTGAGTGAAGCAGTTCATTTTCCTGCATATATAGGATTTAAGGAATTAAATACTTAGAGAGCATATGGACTGAGCCAGATTTATATGTAGGTAATTGGCAGTTTTAAACTCACTAGGACACATGGGAAAAAAAATTGGCCACACAACATTCTCTTCAGGCCTGAAAGCAAAGCAGCAGCTTTGAAAACTAAATACAAGTGGAGAGTAATGGAGCAAATCCAGTGTCCATGAGGAAGGGAATGGTTCCTCCTGCCCTCGGGATTTACAAAGAAAATGTAAGATACATGAAATGAATGCTCCAAAGCCATTTCTCACAATAAATGAATTCATGATTTCTACGAGATGTCCTTACTTGGGGATGGAGGCAAAAGGAAACATCCTCAGCCTGTAACTCCTAAACATCTCCTTGGGCTGCCTGAGCTTTGCAGCCTGCAGGACAAAGCATGAGAACTTTGTCACTGTTGTCCTATAAGGAAATTATAAAACAGTTTCCCTTACTTTATAGGAATCCAACAGAGTTTGTTTCCCTCTCTCTTTGACAACTTAATTCATGACCAAATAGGCAAAAATATTAAATTAACCATTACATGGATAACTTTCACATAGCAGGCAGCAATTATTTATTTCAGATCCTACCCCAAGGCAAAAAGTAGCCATAGAAATGTTTTACCATTAGAGATAAAAGACAGATTACACTAAATCCAGAGATATCTTTTACAGGTAGGTGTTTAATTTAACAAGATCTTCTTGAGTCAGCTTAGTGAGCTCAGTACAAATTCAACATCAGAGGCTACTCAGCAAAATCAGCATAAAAAATAGCCTTGAAGAAACCAAATGTTTGAAATGCTCTCCTATGAAGTGATAACAAACAAAGTGCTGGCATCAAAACATTGCAGTATGACAGGACAGTCAGCAAATATGTCAAAAACATCTCAACCCACATACAGACATATTCTACTCTAGAAGTTGCTTACAATAAAAAAAGAAAGAACAGCCATAATGAATTGCAAATAATAGTTCTCATTTCCCAATATACAGAACCAGCTGTACAAAGTTATAAAGAAACTTTGAAAATTTGGGAATCCATTGAAATTCAATTTCTTGTAAGTTCAGGCAGAGCAACAGTTGGGAAATCCCATACTTGAAAGAATATAGGAGGGATAAACTCCTATAAAACAAGAGTGTTTCTATTGCTAAGGCAATGGGAAAGCATAAATAAATCCAGGAAAATGAAGCCATTTTGAAGAGTTCTTACAAGCTCTATAAAAACCTCCTGACAGAAGCTATGGAGCAGGGCAAGGCACGGTTAGAGATGGGAACAACACCACCACCAGTGCAAACCCCTCAAAACAGGCACGGTGTTTTTCTTAGGATCGCTTATAACAGCAATAATAATGATAGATCTAAAAAAAAAAACCAAAACAAACAAACCAAAAAAACAAACAACAAACAGAAAAAAAAAGAAAAACCCCACATCTCTAAGAGGTGAATGAAATGATCTTATCCAACTTCTGATCATTAATCCCAATGCTCCTCGTGGTACTGAAACCCTGGGAGGAGCCCCTGGCAGAGGGGCAGCCTCTGATCCTGGCACTGCCAGCACGGCTTGCACTGGCACAAGTGATTAAACAACTCCTGCTGTGCAAAACCAGCTGACTTAAAGGATGAATTATTAATAAATGGAATTCCCAGCAACTTCTCGCTGATGAAGTGACTCTGCTGCTGACTTGCAAAACCAGCTGCTTTTTCTTCATTAGTTAAGAATAGTTTAATTTCTGAAATTATTTCAGGGCACAAATGCTCTGTGGGACAAGTTTTTAGTTTTCCCAAGGCCTCACATATTTTTAGGAAAAAACTTCAAATTAAAAGACTTCTTATTCAGGTGGTGTTGATCACATCTGAGCTCTCAAACACACCAACAAAGGCACATGAACATTGCAAACAAACTGTCACACAGGAATTGATCCTCCTGCAGCTGCAGGAAAAGGAACATTTTTAAATGAAAATTGATCCTGCAGTATGCAATAACGTACTTGTCTGATATTCATGAATTCATTATTGTGTGAGTAAAGGAAGATTAAATGAGAAATACTCAATGATGTAAATAGCTTTATGCCCTGTCCAGTAAAAATATTAAATCATCAATTATCTTTTCATCTGAATACTCAAGTAAAATAAAGTCTCACCTGAAGATATTATCAATTTCAGTTAAATGCTTACAGATCTCAAATGAGAATTTAGTTAACCATGAACAAAGGATGAGAAAATGCCAAGTTAAAACAAAGGTGCCAGGGACCCTTTGTACACTGAACTTCAGACAGGTTTGGAATGATCTGTCGAACAGCATTCTGTAGGTTCCTCACCTGAGCACAAATCCTGTGGCTCCAAAAATTCTATAAGCATCACAGCACCATAAAGCAGCTATTAAAGTTTTAGTTTATAATGACAAATATTCACTACAGGTGAATTTGAGTGGTGTCTTATTGTCTTTTTCTACCCATTTCCTTCCAAAACTAATAAACTAATACCCTTTTCAGAAAGCTATTTATTTAAAACTCACTAAATTGACATTTAATACATTTTTATTCTCTCGTAAATTAAAAAATACATCTCTTTCCTACTTTTTGGGTCACAGATTTGGAAATTATGAGGTTGGACTAAAGTTCATCCCTGCGTGTCCTCCATTTCACATGCAACAACTATGATTGGTCATATGCCACAGATTAATTAAGAGAAGTTACATTAAGAAGAAACAGTGAGAAATACAAACTGGCCCTTAAGATGAACATGTGCACAAAAAGATGGCAAAGTCCAGCAAGCTTTATCGTTGCTTTATTTGTTGTTCCACTACACAAAGCAGTTTTCTGTTTAACTGCTTTCCTTCACACCCCTGCACTGAGCTGCACACGAGCCCCACACCTGCCCTGCTGGGTGGGAAGCCTTCCCCAGCCCCCCAAACCCAGCAGCTGAAGGGCTGGGGGCTTCTCTTCTGTCCCCACCCCCCCAAATCCTGCAGCTGAAGGGCTGGGGGCTTCTCCTGTGTCCCCAGTTCCCCAAACCCAGCAGCTGAAGGGCTGGGGGCTTTTCCTCTGCCCTCACCCCCCAAATCCTGCAGCTGAAGGGCTGGGGGCTTCTCCTGTGTCCCCAGCCCCCAAATCCAGCAGCTGAAGGGCTGGGGGCTTTTCCTGTGTCCCCACCCCCCAAATCCAGCAGCTGAAGGGCTGGGGGCTTCTCCTGTGTCCCCAGTTCCCCAAATCCAGCAGCTGAAGGGCTGGGGGCTTCTCCTGTATCCCCAGTCCCCCAAATCCAGCAGCTGAAGGGCTGGGGGCTTCTCCTCTGTCCCCAGCCCCCCAAATCCAGCAGCTGAAGGGCTGGGGGCTTTTCCTCTGTCCCCACCCCCCAAATCCAGCAGCTATAGGGCTGGGGGCTTTTCCTGTGTCCCCAGCCCCCAAATCCAGCAGCTGAAGGGCTGGGGGCTTTTCCTGTGTCCCCAGCCCCCAAATCCAGCAGCTGAAGAGCTGGGGGCTTCTCCTGTGTCCCCACCCCCCAAACCCAGCAGCTGAAGGGCTGGGGGCTTCTCCTGTGTCCCCAGCCCCCAAATCCAGCAGCTGAAGGGCTGGGGGCTTCTCTTCTGTCCCCAGTCCCCCAAACCCAGCAGCTGAAGGGCTGGGGGCTTCTCCTGTGTCCCCAGTCCCCCAAATCCAGCAGCTGAAGGGCTGGGGGCTTCTCCTGTGTCCCCACCCCCCCCAAATCCAGCAGCTGAAGGGCTGGGGGCTTCTCCTGTGTCCCCACCCCCCCCAAACCCAGCAGCTGAAGGGCTGGGGGCTTTTCCTCTGTCCTCACCCCCCAAATCCAGCAGCTGAAGGGCTGGGGGCTTCTCTTCTGTCCCCAGTCCCCCAAACCCAGCAGCTGAAGGGCTGAGGGCTTCTCCTGTGTCCTCACCCCCCAAATCCAGCAGCTGAAGGGCTGGGGGCTTCTCCTGTGAACCACAGGGAAGCAGAACCCTAGCAGCCCAGCCCAGACTGACCCCACACCAGTGAAACCACTCACACCAGTAACACGAGTGCCAAACATCTGTGAGCTCGCCCAGGGGCAGAGCAGACCCCAGGTGAGTCCTGCTATGAAATACAGCAAAATCCTTCTCAAACTGCAGGATGAAGCTCGTGCCTCCAAAACCAAAGGTCACCTGACTATCAATTATTTCTTCCTCTCTAGCACAATGATTTATAGGAGCAGAGTTCTAGCCAGGTTTCCAGACACCAGGTATCCTGGAAGTTACATGAACACGGCTTATTTAGTGCTGCTCAAGTGGTTTCAGTGATTAACAGCATAATCTCCTCTGTATACTACTGCACTCTGCTTCTGAAGGGACCAAAATAGAAATTCAACTGCACTGTCCTGCCCAGATAAGCAATTTTCTGCCACCTGAATGCAGAATGCTGAACTTTTTTTCCTCACCCAAGCAAAACATAATTTTCAGACATATATTTATGATATTCCTGATGTTATATATCATTATTTTAGACAGTTATTTAAATGAATTGAGGTATTTGACAACTTTTTCTCTTCCTTACACAGCCTTATTGTGTCACCTTCTGGCTTTTACATAAGACTTATTTTGAGATGCTAAAAACTGACAAAATGTTGCTTTAATACTACTATAAGTAAAAGAAAATATTTTAAATCTTTCCAAGCAGAGAAATAAACCACTGGCCTCAATGAACACCATACTGTAATGCAGAAATGCTCATTTTTCTAATCTCTGTCTTCCCTAAGCTACACAGGGGAGCACTAATAGGTCTGTGCACACACAAACACCCTAAAATACATTAAAATAACCATAATATGAGGAAAAAGTCTATCAGTGGGCATAAAAGGGGAGAAGATGCTGGTTAACATGGGGGTTTGGCTGCCCTGTGCATTTCACCTTCATTGACTTTCAACATCCCTGTGTTAGCACAGGCTGATTCCAAAGCATGTGGCATCCTGGTGTCAACTAAATAATGAGAACCAGGGTGAGAAGTGCCATGGGACAAAACATTGCAGAACAGGATGGGTTTGTCTGGGGGATTCTTCCCAAATTTTAACCCATTCCTGGCTAAGAATCTACACAGTGCCAACCACACCCACTCCAAATGTATGATTTAAAAATAAAAGTTTTGCTCATGTAACTTGCTGATCAGATAATAAAAATTACTTCCTTATTTTCAGGGAGCTGTTCAGAGCTGACTTAATATTCTGTCTTCAAAAGCTGTGCAAGCACAAATGCTCCAGAAACAGCCCAGCTTACTCAGCCCTTGTGTTTAGCTGTTCCCTCCACCACGAACCAGTTCTGAACAACTTCAGTTCCAGTGCCTGAATAACCACATCAATTTAAACTCAACAACTCCCAGTATACCTGCAATTCACACATCACTTCTGCCACAATGCTGTTGAGATCCCAAAGTCTGCAGCCAGAACATTTCTTAATCACTGAAATGCTAATTTTGCTCTGTGCTATCACTGAATCCTTGGGATTTATCTACCTCCTAAAAATGAGGGGAAGTCTTACTCCATTTTACTCTTGTTGTTATTCACTACCTCCCTCCACCACAAAACTAAGATAACTCAAGCAGGAGCTACTCCAAGGCAAACTGGATGCTGGCACCAAGCCATGCCAGGCAAGAAGGGTTTCTTATCTGGTTAAAATAATGGCTCAATTTTGCAAAGCAATTTAGATCTGCTGAGAAAATGAGGCAGTGATTTTATTTTCCTCGAGATTGTGTACAATTGTCATGCTCTGCAGGCTCATGATCCCATAGCACCTCTTGCTAATTTTTGAAAACTTCTTATACCTGCAAGAAAGGAGGCACTGGGGAAGCAAAGGCTGTGCTTCCTTGTCCAGATCTATTGCCTTTCATATGGATCTCACACATTTACATTGCAAATCCATCTTTGAGATGAGAAAGTCATTTAACTCTCACAAGCTCAAGTAATTTTGATGTTGTATCCCAGCACAGACTTCCTGCCAATATGCTCCTAACTCAAAAGCCTCTTGCTCTGTTTTTCTATGATAGTTATATTTCTTGTTTAATTGTGTTTTTATCTTAAAACAACCAAAAATGCATTATGCAAATAAGTCCTTTCAAAAATTCACTTTGTGAAACTAAAATAAACTTGAAGGTTTATTGCCTTGTAAATTATTCATTGTAGCCCTTTAAATGACAGGATACAAACTGTACAAAGCAAGGCAACAGGAGAGACACGTCTATTTTTAAAATCACATTGGTGTGACATCATACTTCCAAAAGTCTGCCACCACAGCCACGGGGAAGCAACTCTTCCATGATCTGGGAAGCAGACCCAGGCTCACACTGCCCGTCCTTCCAGCTGCCCCAAAGCCCCAGAGCCAGGACAGCACCAGGACAGATTGTTTACTGCTGCAAACAATCACACACACTTCCCAAAAGCACTCACCCCATCCTTCAGCCACTTCTGGAAACCTTTAAATCTGATGCCCACACTGAAAATCCCCACTGACCTCAGGCTTGTGCACAGCTCTGACCACCTCCTTGGCCCTGAGCACTGCTGGGGTGCCAGGATCCTCTCACCCACACAGAGGTTCTCCTGCCCTGAGCACTGCTGGGGTGCCAGGATCCTCTCACCCACACAGAGGTTCTCCTGCCCTGAGCACTGCTGGGGTGCCAGGATCCTCTCACCCACACAGAGGCTCTCCTGGTCAGACTCTTCTCAGCTGCAGGTTCCCACTGCCTCAATTAGTTCTGCAGTCAGAAAAAGGCTTTTGGGGCTGCAGCACGAGCATTTCCTGTCCTCATGGACCACTCTGTGGTCCTTCCATCCTCCTCCACGAGCCTGTAAGACTTTGGGAATTCTGCAAGACATCGTCCCCCTCATTCTCTTGCTTGGGTAATTCCAAAATCCCAGCCCCAGAAGAAATGCTGTATAAAACCTGATTCAGGTGCAGGATGAACATCCAGCTCTTTCACTGTGCCCCATCTCAGGGATAATCTTTAATGACTTCACTGTCCCCAGCTGAGGGGACCAGCTGTGCTGGCCTCCAAACTACACACAGGCATTTCCAATCCATCAGAGTGAGGAACCTCACCTGTGTTCAATGAGCCACACAGGAATTGAGGTATCTACTGAAGACCTATGGTAAAACCAATTAACAAAGTTTTCTTACAGTTCTAAATAATTAAAACTCTTGAGCACAGATAGAGTTTCTCTGTGGCAGCTCAACAGTGTCAACATATTGAGTTTGCTCTCAATGCACTGTCAAACTTCCCTCCTCCAAAAGGATTCCACAGGAATTCTCAATGAAGCATCTGATGCCACATTTTTTTATATCCTTTATATCAACTACTTGGAAAGCATCAAATTTTCTACAGAATAAACTTAAAGCAGAAAGGTTTCCTCCACATTCTGTGTTCTGGCTCTGAGTAACAATGAATTCAGTTATTTTTGGCTCATCCTCACCCTCTGTTCCTTTCCTGTTCGTTACAGAGAAGTGACCTCTGCTCTGCCAACAGGCGATGTCACCTCCTGCCTCCTGCTGGGTACATGCTCAAAAGAAAACATTTACAAAAGACCGTGCACTTACCCCACGCTGCCTTTTAGGATACAGGAGACAGATTTAAAGAGCTGGAGGCTCACCTTCTCTGCCCGCTTTCAAGTCACACCAAGCACAGCACCTCCAGAACAAAACCCCAACAAAAATGCAAACCCCTCTTGCTTGGCAAGACTGCCCGTGCTCTGACAGCACTGCTCAGCATCCCCGACCTCTCCACCACTGCAGACTCACTGGCAAAGCTGCTGGAAAGCTTTTTGCAAAAGGGAGTGTTTTAACTGTGCCTTCAAAGTGCACCTCCCAGAAATTAGAAAAAACACAATGCTAATTAAAAGTAAACTGATGGTGACGGGATGAGATGTTTAAAAAAAATGTATTTAAAAACTGTAATTCTGTAGCACATGAGAAAAGTGAAGAGGGTTTTTTTTTTAAATCAAAAATCATATTTAGGTGTGAACTGACAAGGCAACTTCACAAATATATCAAAAATGTCAGAGAATGAAGACTGGCCATTTATCAATACAGTTATCAATACAAGAGGCAAAGTGTACCTGTGACTTAGTTCAGCAGCACTGATCTACTTAAAAATAGCTTTTATCAGTTCAAATGCAGGTTCTGACTGTTTCATAACTTAAATATTTACCAGTTCATTACCGATAACAAAATAAACATCACAAAATAAACATCACTGAAAGCCTCTGCAAATCAATGCTACAGTTTCAGTCCTTCCTATATTTTACCTCTTCTAGCCCAAAATGTAGATATTTCCCTATATTTTTGCAGGAAACCAAATGGGAAGAGAATACACCTATTTCTGCTTAACTAGAAAGCACAAACTATAAAACCTAAATCCTTCACATACTTTGGTGTTCCTCTCTAAATGTCCTGTAGAGCTATCATCAAGACAGATTAAAAACTATTTAACTGTAATTAAAAGCTGACTAATATGTACAGACTAGACAGTTAATTCATTAATACAAAAGATTTTGTGTTCATTCATCTCAATTTCTATTGCACAGAAACTTTCCAGAAAAATGATTGCTTCATTTCAGCAGCAACAAAGTCTTTTGTTTCTGATTCACTCTTGCCAGTTGTCATCCTCTTCAACTTTTTGGTTCATAACTCTGAAAACTGACTTCTCAAACAATATGAATTTAAATATGTATAGATCAAATGCTCAAAAACAAAAGAATTTGTTTTCCATCACTTACATTTGGGTTTATGAATGCTTTTCTAACAGCACATGAATGGGAAAAAGAAAACTACAAGTTACCAACCACCTTTTAAACATCAGAAATCCTCCCAACTTATTTGCCCACACCACATTTGCTGCTCACTGTGCACTAAGGAGACTGGCTTCTCAAAACAAGAATTTCTGTGCTTAAACTGATACCACTACAATCATCTTCTCCTTCAAGGGAGGGATGCTCACCATCCCATTTCCAGAGGGCAAAAAACTCTCTCAGTTATTCTCATGTGCACTGAGAGATGCTGCACTCTTACTTGGTCACTGAGGAATGAGAACTATAATTGCAAGGCAAACAACTTTAGAAAATACATAAAGTAACACCAGGATGGTTGAGAATTCAGCTCAATTTCTTACAAGTCTGAGACAGAAACAATGAAATACAGCAGGCTGCCATTAATTAAAGGGACTATTTCAGCACAGCAAAAACCAACCTTCTGGCAAAACCTCGAGCTGCATGAAAGAAATTAATCTCAATGGCAGCAGCCAGTGTTTCACAGCCTGAAATGCTACCAGGAAAATACTCTGTGCTGCCATGGAAGACTCTGGCAGGACAACACTGCAGATCATGAAATACACAGAACATCAATGACCCTCCAAAAAAAGTTACTCCCTTCATCCCCTACACTTTTTACTGCTGTGCACCCAGTATTTGGTCTTGTTTCCCATACTGAAAATTATACTTATGGCCCAGATCCTACTCCTTACAGGAAATATATAATGTCCTGCCTCTCTCAAGGGTACAATTCAGGGGGTTCTGCAAAAGGGCAGGAGTCCCACAGCCTGGAGCTGCTTTTGAGTCTACAAAAATTCTTGCCAAGAAAGTGTTAAAAAGATTAAATATCAGGAGAAATAAGCCATGTTTTCATTAAATTGCCTTTCAGTGTAATGGTACAAAAGGCATTAAAACTCTCTGGAGCAGGGTTAATAGCAGATTTTATGGAAGTGGTTAATTAAGAGGTCAGCAATTTCCTAGTACATTTACACTGGGTTTATGGCCAGATTTGGTATAAGGAATGTATCACCCCATGTAAACTGGTAAGCTTGTAAAAACTGAAGATAGCAGTTTCTGAAAAAATTAATCTTGCTGGGCTGGTGCTTTGCTGTGTTAGGTAACTCCAGTGGATCCCTGTGCTTCTGCCACTCAGCAAGAGCCTGTTTCCAGAATTTCTGACAAAGTCACCAAGCTTGCAAACACCTGCAATCACAGGGCTGAAACTGGACACTGAAAGAGCAAATTACACATCCAAACAAAGGACTGAACCTCTTTAAAATCACTTCCCAAGTTGTGGCATTGAGCCTGGCTGGCTGGAACTCCCTTTCTCCATGGCAGGAGGGCAGGAGGGAACACAGGCAGGAATCTGCCCTGGCCTGAGCTCAGCGATACCCCCGGCCAGGACCTGCCATGCTCAGCAGAAAGAACTGGAGGCAGAGGGGGAAAGGGGCTGGGACACTCCTGGGGCACTGGCCAGGCATCAGCCTGCTGGGGGATGTGCTGCATCACCTCTGGGGGTTTTGGGTTTTTTTCCCCTCTGTCCTGTTCCTAAACTTTGTTCAACTCACAAGTTTTCTTGCTTTTGCCTTTTCAATTCTCTTCTCCACCCCAGCAGAGAGTGAACAAGGGGCTGTGTGGGAGCTGAGCTGCTGGCTGGGGTGAACCAGCTCAGCTGGGCTGTGGTGTAGTGCCAAACACAGCATATACCAGGGAAAGTGTTCTTTCCATGGGGAAAAACTGCAAATACCTCCCAGTATAACTTGATCATTAATGGGAACAGATTCACCCTGGAGAAAAGGCAGAATTCATCCATTTGCAACTGAGGAGAAAAGCTTTGCTGAGGGGGCTGCAGTTCCTCTCCCGAATGCCCTGAGGATGGAAGGTAAGCACAAAAGTTTCCATCCAGTCACACACACAGGTCAGAGAGATTCAAATCATCTGTGTCTGCCAAAACAACACACAACACATTGCCACAGGGGCCAGAAAGCATGTTCTAGATATATATATACACTACAGATATTTTTCATTTCAGTGACATTCAGGGGAAGTATTTGGATGAGTAACCATTGGCTTTTCAAAGAGATTTAGAGCGGGACGCTGCAGAATGCTCCAGCGAGATGAAGGTTTCAACCTTTTCCTGGCTCTCTCCACATGTAAAGTCCCATTGATCTCAAAATAACAAGCACCAACAAGAAGCAATATCAGCAGCATATACTTAAATCATTCTCTAAGAACTGAGAATACTTGATAAATTTAGCACAGTTGCAGCCAGGGGCAAAAACTTTGCAATATTGGAAGTATGCTGTGAAGCAGAAATGATGTATCCACACTGAATAACCCCTCTTGCCACAACTCCTGCTTGTTCTCTTCCCTTACTATATTTAGGAAATCGAAGTGATTTAATGTAAAACAGCAAAGCTGGGAAATTGACTGCAACTCTTAAGAAAAAGCCTAGGAGGCTAATGAACCATTATGGTAAAAGCTGAATAAGCCCAGATCCTGGAAAGAAATTGGAGGTGTATTTTAGATATGCATGAAGACGATCAAAAAACCATTTCACATAGATTGCTGTGTGCAAGTAGGGCACTTTGTTTAATCTTATCCAGCTATACAACTTAAATGAAACAAACCTTTAATTTGACTTTCAAAAGGATTAAGTATTTTGGGAGCTGCCTTGAAGTCGGCCAAATAATGTTCCTGAAGGTATTTCAAGCTAATTTTTAAAAGCCAACAAGTTTCAATTATTAGGAAAATAGGATCAGCTTTTCCTCAGGGGAAGGGAGAAAGTGAAAAAAACCCAAAACTTTTTATCATCACAGCTGAGTCAAGTAAAATGAAGGGATTTATTACAGATCTTGAAGGGGCTGGTTAAAAACACAACTCAGAAGGATTTCTTAACAATATCTGAAGACCTGAAGTTTCCCCACTCACATTTACATATCACATGGAAGGTTAGCCAGTGCCAGGGTTAATAATCATGAGCTCAATTCTGAAAAAGAATGTTATCAGAGCCAGTGTTTGCAGAAAATTACAGACCATCATCCTGCTAACACATTTTAAGTGAACTCAGACTACTCATGCACATAAAAGTAAACTACAGGTGTACTTGTAAGATCAGGGCCTGACTGACCCCAGAGGAATAAAGAACAGAGACCTCTAAAAGCTCCCTTGGATCTCCTGTAAGTGCCTGAACCTGCAGAAACTAAAAAACATCAAAACAGGACTAAAATTGGGTCTTGCTGGGAGAAAGTAGTAAAAAATTAAACAACCCAAACCAAACTAAATCAACAACAAAAAGAAACAAACAAAAAAAATCTCCCAAGCCACAGAAAAACCTTCATCTAATCAATATGCAGAAAGGAGCCTTAGTAGTTCCTTACCTTGGTATGAAGTAATCATAAAGATTCTTTGGGACACATTAATAAGAAAATTTTGAAAGTCCAATAACTAAGTTCTATTATTATTTATTAAACAATATCTTAAAATTTTCTAGTTTCATTGCCATGTAAGAAAAACAGTAATACTGTTATTACAGTCTAACAAAAACCACCACAAATTTTAGATGCCAATTCTTCATTATACTGCCTGAATACCAGAGCACCTGTGTTTTCTCATTTTGATGAAGTTAAGATGAAAAGAGGCTCCTAGATGGAGGCAATACCTTTGGTTAAACAGACACATGGCTGAAAAAAGCTAGTCAATTTTAAACAGAACCTTCTGTAAATCCAGAATGCCTTCAGCAGCTCTCAGAGCTAACCAGGAGTTCAGCAGCACAGCTCAGCATCGATGGGGACAGCAGTGCTGGTACCTCTGGAGCACGAGCTGGAGCTGCACCCCTCATCTGCACCCATTTGTCACCCAGAAATCAGCAATTTCACTCCTTTCAACTCTGACATGAGTCATTTAATTCTAAATAAAGCAGGATGTAATGCAGCACACAGCAGAGCAGAGCCAAGGAAAGGAGTGTGTGTGCTTTCCTCTGCTGCACCATGGCCACAGCAGCAAATGGAAGCGTGCTATCGTGGCAGAACAGGGGCTGCACACAGGGCTGTGCCAGCCTCCACACTGCCAGGCACTCATTCAGGAACAACATTTTAAGTAGCTGAAGGTCTTACAGTTAAATGATTGTTTTTAAGAGTGAAATTTCATTCTTACACACCACTCATACGCCTTTATCAGTGGCGAACAGCAGTGTCAGCCACGGCCTGACAGGTTAAAACATATTGTATATTCCAGAGAGACTCCTAAGCCTCATTTCTTATTTATAAGTCTGGAGCTAGAATTTAAATGAACATGAGCCAGAGTGTGTGCCTGTACAGAAGATTCCCAATACTCACTTCAGAGTTTATCATAGCAACAAATGACTGGAAAAGAATTGAGATACTCCAGTGTTAGAGTGAGAAAGGTCATAACTCTCTTAATAGCTACGATAAATTCAGTATGAGAACGTAATTTAGCAAGTTGAGAAAATAAGAGTTTGATTGCAGTTAGCAATGCTCTGATCAGCTACAAACATTTTGGGAATTAGCATGCACCAAGAGCCAGAGATTGCCACACAGCAAACAGGCAACCGTGCAGCAATGGCCCAAGGAAATGCAAGCATGGCTGAGTTAGAGCAGCATCCCAGGCAGCTTGTCAGACAATAAACTTCTTTTTCAGAAGCAGCTGCAGTTATAGCAGCGTTTTCTGTGTCCAAACCAAGCCCTAGGGAGCAGGCAGGCAAGCAGAGCAGGTGAAGGGCTCTGTGGGTGACCGGCACATGCTCCTGCACAGAGGGGACACACCTGCACAGGTGCCACCGAGCTGTTCCTCCAGCTCCTGCACCTCACCCAGGGGCAGCAGAGCAGTGCAGGGGGGAGCAAGCAGAGGTACCAACTGGAAGATATCCAGAGTCCTAGGCATACACCCCCAGCAATTGTCAGCACCGAGTCCCCAAGGAATTAATGTGGCATTAAAACATTAATATGGTCCTTTAACACGCACACACACCTAGTAAGGAGCAAGGTACCTCAGTATCTCAGAACTGTCTCAGGGTCTTCAATCCTTACCCAAGTTTACACCTCCTGAACAGGAGGACAAGGAATGGACTGGCTTGAGCTGGGTGCTGAGGATCTCTCTGTCTCAATGAGCCAGACAAACCCTTTCATTCCAGTGGTAGAGTGGAGTCAGCACTATCCTCATTCTCAGTCCCTCTGTGCTACACTTCAGTATGTAAAACCTTCTAGGCAGAACACCTGAGACTGTGTATGTAGGAGAGCAGTGATACATTTTCTACCCAATTCATCCCTAACACACAGTATATATGACAGGGTTTGCTATTTTTACATATTGCCCTGAAAAATCATTTATCTGATCATACAAGAAGTCCAGTCCATCTTCTGCAAACAGATAAAAATACCTATTTTATGCACAGATTGTCTTCAAGTCCAGGCTCACTCTGTTATGCTGGAGACTTATGGAAATTAGAAAATGGTTTAAAAACTCCAGAGTTAAAGAAGAGATGGTTAAACAGGGAATCCAGAGTGCTACTGTAATCTTCATGTCCTAAATAAAAACCACAATGTCTTCAAAACTAAAAGAGTTAAGGTGGGGTATGAGAAAATCAAACTGCAGTTTGAGGTTCTGAACTTCAGACAGGGCCCTAACAGTCTGAACAGAAAGGATTGGGAACTGCTGAATAAAACAAGATATGAAGAGCTGTAAACAATTCATGACCTAAGTGCATAAAAATGACAAACCAAGACCGAAATGGAAGAAAAAGTCCAAGAATTGATGCACAATAATATCTCCTAAAGCAAAATTAACATATATTCCAAAATGTCTCCCAGAATATCTCAGAGAGTAAAATTCACAACTGTAACCTGTTACTGAAGGCCATCTCAATGCTTTTCTTACAAATGTTACTTACACATAAAATATATTGAGACAGAGCATAGGGAATAATTTACAAACAGAGAAAATCCCATGTAGGTTTATGTTGTAGAGTGACAATCCCATATCATAGCTTGACTATGAACAATTTTAACAACATTACAGATTATATCTCTATTTTGATACAATATATTTCAGCATGTACATGTATACTTCCAGACAGAATCTGCACTTCTCTAACCACTGTAAGATACAGCACAGTAAACTATTGTGTGTGCAATACAAATGTAAAAGTTCACTCATCAATTTTAAGTCCCCATAGCTCATCTGAAAGACCTTTAATTAACAAAACTCCTTTCCACATAAAAAAGGCACATTGCCCATAGTATACAGATGTTTGTCCAAACTTCACATAGAACAGAAGCAGGCTTTTATTTCTTCCTAAATTATAAAAAGATATTTCCCATAAAGGCATTAATTTTTATTTATCTAATTGCTCTAACGGCTGTTCACTTTCCAACAAACCAACCTGTCATAAATAAATGCACTGGATGAAGCAGCCTGGCCTGTGAAGAAAGAGGCTCAAGGTTCTGCATGCAACTGATTTGTATCGAGCACTTCCACATGCCCATTATGTATTTTAAAAGAGCTGGATATAATTTTCAGCTGAATAGCCCTTTTATGATTTCTAAAATCCCGTGGGGTTAATAGTTCAGCTCTTGAGGCTTTCCTAGAGAAGACATTTGAAGTGTCTTTAGGAAGTTGTTGCACGCTGTCCTCAAAGCCCAACAGAAAATCTTAAAGCCCCTTCTGACTTTGTGCTTCTGGATCAGCTCTAAGCTTCTGCACTGAGCACATGACAGATGCCTGTGAGTTTGGGTCCTTTCACCCATCAGTCACTGCCAGCCCCATCAGTGAGAAAGCAGCCCAGGGATCTCAGGTGTCAGCCCTGGATCTGCAGATGTGCACAGAACAAACTTGCCCGTTTCTGTGGGCAGCAATCTGCAGCTGGGAGCTGCACAGACCATCCCTGACGGAGCAGTCACTTGTGCTGCACACAATTTAACATTTGTCAACCCCTCTGACTAATCCCATCCAATCCAAAAGAGGCAGGAAGGAATACAGAAAGTATTTTCAAATATTCCCTTCTGAGATTTTTTTTTTCCCCCTTGTTTCCTGATGCTCCCTTTTCCACAAATATGTTTGAGTAAAAGCATTTATTTTCCTGAAAGAAATTTATGGATTTGCAAAAGAAGTACCATCAGCATCCCAGTCACACCTCCAGATGGCAGTTACAGAGCACAACCTTCCTCTGGAGCCCCTTACCCGAGGCAGGAATCCAGGGAATGGGATGGCTACTGAATAGCAAATGAAGAGTGAGAAGAGTGGGAAAGAAAAGGCCCTGACCCAACCCCATCAAATAACAGCAACGTGCAGAGCTGACCCACCTCCCTGAGCTGCAGCCTTGCTCACTCCTTGCAGTGACTGAGGAAATTCAATGTATTCCCTGCTCCTGGGTTGCCCAGTCACACACACAGTGACTGATGACACATTTCTGTCACTGCTTGAGTCCCACAATAAGCTGCAGTTGCTCTCCAGCTTCATTCCCCCTCCCTGAAGCACCCACTGATAAGGTGGATGCTCAGCTGTTTGATTCCCTGGGAAAGATCCTCCCCATCCCCATCACCAGGTGAATCAATAGGGGAGTGTGTAAGTACTCAGCTGTATTTCAGTTCTGGGCTAAGCACTGATAAATGCATGACAGGCTTCCTCCAGGGTGCAGGCTGCTTGTTGTCCCCTCCCCACCATGATCTAGGCATGTTCTGTGACTGCAAAAACACCCTATATACCCAGGAAAACATGTTAATGGGGAAAAAGGAATGTTTTCCCCACAACTGCTGCCCCGTGGGTGCTTTCATTGCATCAGGAACAATGCCCATACATGCACATCTATTCTGCACATTATCTCATTTAACACACTGTTCCCAAGCACTGCAGTTCAAGCAAATCCCTCAAGCAAATGGATAATAAATGGTTTTCTCGAAACCATTTACAGAAGAGTGTCAATACTATATACTTAAGCCTCATTTAAAACACTCAAACATCAACAAGACGACTTACTCCACTGGATGGCAAAAGAATGTCAACTTCCTTCCCTACCAAAGTTCATCCAGGACATGCAAGCATACAAGACAAGGAAAATTAATTCCAAGAGCTAGCTGCAACCCTATGGATAATAAAAAGAAAACAGAAAGATCTGGAGAATGTCTTTTATTCTTCAGACAAGCAAAAATGTGCAGCAAGTAAGTGGTGTTTTCCAAAATAGTATAAGGAGAAATTAAAGATAAGATGATGTCCATGTGGGTGAAAAGAAAGCCTGCTGATCTATTTAACCTTTGTAAAGCAAGAAATCTAAGGGCCTTTAAGTTTCTCTAAAGCACCTGCTTTCAGCTCATTGTCCCCCAAGATCCAATGTTTATTTATCTTATGGCAGCTGAGCTGTATCTGCATCTTGGAGCAGCAGTGAACTGTGGAAACCTCAAACCAGAGCAGTTTAATACACTAAATATGAGCATACCAGTTCAGTTAGATGCTGGATGGCAGATTAGGAATTACACACCCAGTGTTAGTTCCACAAGGATTCAGTGTCAGGTTGCCAGTCTCAGTGTCACTATAACACACCTGTGACAGGGGGAAAAGACCACTGTAAGTGGATAATGACTGAGAACAGGAGACTGCCTCTCCCTCCCACGAGATTGGCATTCCCAGCCCTCTCAAAGTGACAGATTCAGTGGCTCAGTGCTGTCCTGCTCTGCCATTTAGTCCAACTGAGCACTTATGTTTAGCACACAAAATTCACAGGGCAACCTCCTCTCTATTTTTGTTCATTGCTTCCTTGCATTATGCAAAGCACTGAGGAAGAGCCCTTCCACTGATGGCCTCAGCACTGCACCACCACTCACCTCAAGTTAACTCTGTGTGCTTTTCATAAAACACACACACCTTTTAAACAACAGGCAATTCCAGAGGCATGGCAGATGTTTAAAAGACATTAGCTGATCATGAAATCCCCGCTGGCTGCTAAATGGGAATGTCTGTTTCTTTTTCTGCAAAGCCCCTCACAGTCACACTGTTTGCTTAAAACAAATGCCCTGCAACTGCTGAGATATTGGGAATTTCTGCACAGTGTGAACTGACTGCAGCAGGATGGTCAGGTGCTGCTCAGCTGGGGACCTCTGTGTCCAGCACAAGGGCCTGTCCAGTAGCACCTGCAGCTGGATCAGGTGAGACTTCCTGAGCTCTGCTGAGCTCTCAGCCATCCAGCTGGCCCATGGTCCAGCAGAACATTCCAGCATTTGTATGACCCACTGCTATCAGCTCATGTCAAACTGCGTATAAAACCTCTCCCAGTGCCATAAATCCTCTTTATGTCCATTCCTGCATCTGCTAGAAGAGTTTCTACCAGCTGTTTAAAAGCCTCCATGTCCTGTGTGCTAAATCCTACAGTAAGAATCACACATGGGGGTTTCTGAGACTGTCACCTGCTCTGCCTGAGAAATGAACCCAAACACCTCCAGCTTCCAGGTGGTGCCACTCACTGGGCTGTAGGCACGGTGGGAGCTGGCCAAATTCCTCACCTGAGCAGTTCTGGCACCAGGCAGCAAAGCCTTGCTGTAAGGGTGGCTGGGTGGGCTCCCTCATCCTGTCCCAGTGCTCTCCAGCCCAGCCCTGTCCCCTCTGGGTGAAGACCACCTGGGGCATCCCTGGACCACTCAGGGAAATGGTGATTTGGTGTGTGCAGACACCAAATGCCCAGCTGCACAATTAGAACCACATGGCAAACATCAACTTCAGCCTTTTTATCACAACTTTACTGTGAAAACCAAAGATCCTACCATACCTTTCCCTAGATTAAAATAATAATTGCAAAACACAGCCTTGAAGAGAATTGGAAGGGTGATTATGTAATAAAATCCTTTTCTTCTTCTTCTTGAATGCATAAAAAGATGAGGAAGCTTTCTGTGGACCTCAGACACTCTTTGTATTATTTTTCTATTTGAACTAGCATGATTCATTTATCTCTTCATTATTAATACTTAAATTGTTGGTAGAGCTTTATTTTAATTAAATTCTGTACAGAATATCAGGACAAGGAGAATAGGCAACAGCTTTTACCATTTAGAATGGTTGACATGAGTTTTTTTGGTTTGTTGTTTGGTTGGTTTGTTATTTAAAAACCGTGCATAAAGCACACTTTGTGCAGAGCTTAAAAAAATTCCGGCACCTCTAAAAATATCAAACACAAGAGTAAATGTGAATATATCCAAGTCCAGTCCAGAAAAGCATCAAATGAAACACTGCTTGCAGGAGGCTGAGCTGACCACACTTCATCCAGCTGCCTTTTGACTTATTAGCCCTGTTTGCCCCTATCTGAATAACAGCAAGATTGATTCTCCAAACAAATGTTAGCATTTCCCTCTCTTACAGTTTTTAGCCTCCTATTCTACAGGAAAAAAAAAAAATAAATGAAACAAAACCTGCTTGTCTTCAGGCAGTCACAATCACCTCTATAATTCTATAAATATCCTGTGCACAATAACTCATGGCGTGTATAAAAGCAATGACAAGGTCACTTACTATGAACAATTCATGATCGGTTTCCCTGGCAACAGAAATGTGTGGCAACAAGGGAGAAAGGCACAGGAAAAATTATAGGATGTTTCCATTATGTAAGTGACTCCTGCGATTTCTCCAGAAGGATTTACCTAAAAAGTCTCAGACTCCAGCTGTTGCTCACTCCCTCTAGTTCTGCACCAGTAGGAACTTTGCTTGTCACAGTGCAGTCACTGTGTATCTACAGGAGTGAAAAGAAACCCAAACATGTGATGGATGAGGACTTTCATTGTCTTTTGAACTACATCTCAAAATCCAGCATGAATGTGATCTCTGGAGATGAGTCTTCTTAGGAGTTTGAATTCTTAGTTAGCATTCACTGTTAGTTACTTTGTCATCATCCAATTAAAAATCAATCACCAATTTGCATGTCTCAATGAGTTTTAAATAGGACTTATGCTATTAATGTATTACTTTAGGACATAAAGTGACTTTCTAATTGAAGGCTCAGCAGAAGCAAATGTTTTCTGCATGGTTCTGGAATGTCATTTCCACTGTGAATCCATCTCTAAAAGTGAGTTCCCACTGCACAGATTTTGTAACAGTGGGTAGTCAATATTTCACTGATCAAAACTCAGTCTTGACAAGGACTTAAGCAATAAAACCCATGGTTCTCCTGAATACCATAACCCAAACAGATTCCAGAGTAGGTGTGATGAGTCTTGCCACATCAGAATGGGAACAGTGGTGTTTGGGATGCTTATTGCTGTCCAGTGAATGACAAGATAAGCACAGCCCACTCCCATCCATCACTGCAGAAGGCAATGTTTCTGAGGCACCCCAGAAAGGAGAAGCAGCAGTGAAATAGCAGAGACCACAGAAACAGCACAATCACAGTGACTCATCTGTGGCTTCTAAAACCCCCTCTTCTGCCTCTAAGACAGGGATGAATCTGTCCCTAGCACAGTCCTTGGCACTGAAAAATAAAGTGTTCAACCTCTTTCCATCTGTATTTTTTGTGGTGCCCGTCTCCAGACTCCTCCAAGACAACTCTCACGCACAGGAATACGACTGAAGGAGGAACAAGTTTCACGTGAAGAGGCAGACCTATGGATACCATAGGCTGTGTGCCTCGCAGAGCTTGGATCACAAACTCAGCCTTGGAAAACTGTCACCTGAAACTTAAAGAGTGAAGGAATAATTGATCCATGGACAGCAAGCTGAACAAAATGCTCTGCGGCACAAACACGTCGGAAATGATGTGAGGAGGGATCTGAATTTCTCAAAGCACCCAACATTGCCATAAAGACAAGAAAGAAAGCAAGGGGTGCTTGAAGACACTCCGTGTTCTGCAGGGTTTTGGCTTCTCACGTCACAAGCTCAGCTTTGGGAAACAAAGCCTGATGAAAAGCCTGAAGGGTGCATTAGGTTTGATTGCAACAGGTAACTGCAGCATCACTTCTGGCTTCAGCAGCACTGCATCCCCACACACGGTGTCGGAGCTGTCCCTACCCCCAGCAAACACAAACTCCTCCCATTTCCATCCTGAACAGCGGCCCGCAGTGGAACCACACCTTCAGCCCAAAGGGAACACAAAACCCTTCAATAGCTCAAAAGAAAACGAGGGCAACTTCAGGGCTGTTCCAGGATGCTGCGAGCCCCGGGTCAAAGTGGGCAGCACAGAGGAGCTCTGAGAACTCGGGGTACTGAGGAGAGCAAACAACTGAGAGGATTTAACACACCTTAATCCTGCAGCAGAGGGAACTTTGCAGATAAAACACCTGAGTGCGTGTCTGCTTCTTCAGAGGACGGGGGAATTTGCACTGCAGATCCACCCCAGAAATGAAGCACAGCTATTCTGATCATGTCCCAAGTAATAGTCCATTTAAAAATAGATGCTGTGTGATAGAGCTGCCTCCACAATTTCCAGACAGCTTTGACTGGTAACAGACAGAACAAAACAGAACTGAAAAGAAAAGGCAAAGGCAATAAAACGAGTCCCCAAACATGCATTAACCATCTGAGCTACTGTGTTATTCTCAAAATCATTCTCAAATTTTTTTTTAAGAGGTTATACAACCAACAACCTTGACCACATTTAGAATGCAAGGAGAAAAGTAAAGTAAACTCTTCAGAAGCAAATTTCTGTCCCTTGTTCAGCAGAACAGTCCTGTCATAATTAGCAAGATTGATAAGATTATTTAGTTTATGCTCTTCACAATGAGTGAAACTGTCCAAGCCTCTGTAATACGACTGCAATGTTGATCCTTTGTATTTCAGACAGCAGGGACATAAATATGAAAAAATAACTGCCTAAAAATTCTACTATAATCTCCCAAAAACTATGCATCTAGAAAGAACAAGAACAAAGTCCTCTTAAAAAATAAGTATTTATTAAATTTTAAGTCAATTTCATGATTAGGAAAGAAGTGACTTTTAATTCTCAAACTCCTGAGCTGGAAAGACCAGAACTAATTCTCCAGATTTCAATTTGCAAGGTTTGCTAACTCTACACATCCTGGCAGAGACGCCACAGTTTCACTCTGTAAAGGGAACTCCTAAAAACAGGCTTGTTTTTCCTTTGCCAGGAGACAAAACAGAAGGGCAGAAAAGCCCTTGGACTGGCTGCAAACAATTTTTATTTCTATCCTCTTCTTCTAAAATACTCCACTGACAGTAAAGCAATTGCAAGGACTCAGTGCCTAGACCATGTCTGCCCTTTTGAGCACAGCAATAACAAAAAACAAGCCCATGAAATGGGAAAATTCCCTTCTACCTCCTTCACCAATACGAAGACCATAAAATTTAAATAATCAGAAAAAATGTATCAGATCTGTTCAGTCAGATGACTTTTCTTTATCAAAATGTAGCTTTGGTCTTCATCTGTGGAAGGAGATGGGAGATCCCCCTCCCCTTCCTTTAGGATTATTTTAATCATATAGTGCTCCATCAAGTATCTAAATACCAACATTTTCTCCTTGTCTTCTCAAACCATTTAATACCAGATACAAGTTATTTATTTTCTCTGTCAAAATAGAAAGAAAAAAGACAAACAAACAAACCCAGGTTTTCAATTATTCACTACCCTTGGAAAGGGAAACATAAGCTAATATATATTTTATCTCATATCTATTTTTCTTCCATTAAACAAATTGAACCCGAAGTCCCACAGTCAACAAACAAAATCAGCATCTTCCCTCTGTCTTATCAACCATTTGAAATGTCAGTTCTGAGTCCATAATTAACACTGAGTTCTACAAAACCATCAGGTTTCCTTCTATTCCGTGTACCAGCACACAGAGGCCTAAAGGCACATTATAGATAATGCCTTCAAAATGTTGAAACATGCAAAAAACATCTAAATCCCTTTTTTTTTTATTTATTTTTTGTCTTCAAAACATTGGGGAAGCATTTCCATGGATCCTTTCCTTTGTCATGCTAATAAGCCGTGCTGGTCAGTCGGTTCTTGCAGGGCGACTATTTGCAGCATTACAGGAGATTTCACACTGATAAAAAGCCCCGCCAACATATCACAAAACACACAGTCATCTGTCACTGTAAGTTAGCCAATTGGAACTACAGGGGGGATTTTTAAGCAGGCAGAATGTAATTGCCTGCTTGGAATTCTGCCAAGACACTGGAGCTAATTATTTTTTAAGGATGAATTTAGTGCTCGCAGGAAGGCTGATGGATCAATAGCACAAGGAGATGGAGCCGGTTGATTCCCAGCCTGGGCACGGCGCTGCTGTGGCGATGCAAAGTGCCCTGCTGTGCCCTGACAATGCCCATTGTCCTGAAACGCCAGGGGGAGATGCATTAGAGCCTGTTCAGCATCCTCCTCTTCCCACCGGAGCCACCAGCGGGGCAGGGGCTGTGCACACCCAAAATTCGGCCCCGGCTGCCACAAACTCCTGTCCTGCCCTGCCCCAACTCGAACCAGTGACTGAGGTTCTCAACACGTGTAATACATCCCAGGAAATACTGAATTTACATGTCTAAAGGAGTCAGTGCTAAAGGGGGCTGAAATAGCTGTGTTCCTGAGCAACAACTAAAAACAGACTCTGAGCTTCCTCTGCTGCCTGAGAAATGTTTTAAAAGACCAAGTATCAGAAGGAAAAACTAAATTCTACTCACAGCTGCATAATATTATGGCCTCCAAATAAACATCCTGCATGGGATGCACCTGTCTCTCCTCTGACTGTTCCACACTGATAATATGAAGAAAAGACAAATTCATTCTCCTCATTAGAAAAAATAAAAACCAAAAAACTAAAACCAGTGGGTCCAGATTCTGGCTTAGCATCGTTGTCACACCCCAAGAGCACTTTGCAGCCACCTGATGTAGTTATTTTTTTTTAGAAGATTCCACCCTTCCTCCCCAATACCTCCAGTAAAACTAAGAGGACACAAAAACATAGCAGGAAATTAGTTAACTACACTAAAAAAATAAAGGTGTGTGGCATACACAGCCATCCATCCCATCCCTGTCACATATAGGATGCCTGGTCAGCACAGCTCAGATAAAATAAAATAAAGGTAATATTTTAGATGCAGTAAAATTGTTTTGTTGGTTTAGTTGTAGACAGATAAAGATTTTTATGTTCAAAATAGTTTTAAGTGCTTGAAATAAAATATATAAGTAAAAGTGCAGCATAAGTAAAATGCTTTAAAATGAAAATGTTCTCTGAATGAATATTGAAAGTTTTTGTAAAAAGTCAGAACTGCCTTTTTTTTTGTAACAGAAATAACATGAAAAAAAGACCTTCAAATCTAAGTCAAGGAGAAAAGATTAAATAACAAAAGCTAAATATCAGACTGAGTTTGCATGGTTTGCTCCTAAATGCAATGTTACAATTCTCCTACATTAGAACTAACAGGGAAACCTGGGAACTGACACTGAATAAAATAAAACTGACTGTACAAACCAGAACCATATGGAAAACAAACACTGTGATTAACAAGGTTTAAGTTCAATATCTTTATGGTCAGTGCACAGCCCTGAACTGCCCAAAGACAAGAAATAAGTGACAGCATTCCTCATCCACTGCGAGGAAAAGCAGCAAGATGGACCCAGCAAACAATTTGTGCAAGTGGCTGATGTAACCAGACAGCAGCCAAAAATATTTGCAGTTCCAATTCCTGCCCTGGACGTGATCCCTGGATGGAAATTCGAGGTAATACAGCCAGACCTGTTGCTGAGGGAGCACATCCCCCCTGCTGCTGGGGCAGGAGATGCACCGGGGGCAGGCAGAGCCTTCCAAAACTGGGCAGCCCCTCACTCACTGCACCTGCAAGGGAAGGGAGGTGGTAACATTTGCTTGGGTTTAACAGTGTTGTGACAAACACACTTTGTCACCAGTTAAAGTGAGGATTGAGGGACTCCTGGAGTTTTCCCTCTCTCAGGTAGAGGCACAGCACAGGCAGCAAAGCAGCAAAGCCCTCCCTCCTCGTTCTTCTGCCACGTTGGCCCCCAGGCTTCATTTTCTCAGCATCCAACTGGCACCTTTTCTCCTTCTCTTCACACTGACAGGGGCTGGCAGCAGCATCGAGTCAGAAATGGCAATGGACCTAAGCTGGACCCACCTGGATTCAGTTTCTTACCCAATTAAAGGGAATTCATCAGGCAGGAGGGGAAGAGCTGGAGCTCTGCTCTCTGTCCTGGCATTTTCCTCCTCGCAGCCCCTTACTCTGGCACAAACACTTCTTTACACCAGGGATTTACAGACAGCACTCTTCTCCCGTCAAAACACCGAAAACACCAAACTATCTGTGCAGTGCAGGATGGTTTCAGAATATAAATGTCCACCTTGGAAATTTAATGGTAAAAGTGGGGAAAAAAGGAAGAAGAAAAATCACCTGTCTTCATGAGAAAACAATCCAACATTTCCTTTGCAGAGTCTGAGTCTTTTTCCCAGATTTTATTTCTCCTTTGTTTTACAGTTGGCAGTCACAAATTAATCAGTCGTTCTTATGACCTGTATACCCTGTTACAGACCCCTTTATTTGCGTTTTGGGATGCAAGATATTTTGGCTGCCATTTCAATTCAATTCTACTCTCCATCCATGCCACTACAACATTTGCCTCCTAGTTTTTCCATCCAGTTCTTTCTGATTCTTCAAATCTAAAATCTATTTTTCTTGACATAAGCAATGAAAAAATAGAAACAGCAAACTTTTACAAACAAGAATCAAGTACTAAAGTGATCTCTGACCACTCAGAGGAGCCTGAGGTTTAGTCCAGAGGAAGGTGCAGGAGAGAAAACCCCCCAGCACTGACACAGTTCCTGTGAGCAGCTCTCCCCACCCCTCTGCCCACCCCCAGTGTGGGTGACAGCTGAGCTCAGGGCACAGGGGAGGATTTCTCAGGGTACTGCACACCCCAAGGCTCCAAAGGATGCCAGTCCCTGCACTGAGAGCAACCCCAGTGTCTGAGGGAGCTCCTTCCCAGCTCTGCCTCGGGAGGTGGTGCAGGAGAAACCAAACGGGAGAGAGAAGGTGAGAGCAGAGCCCAGCCCTGCAATGCTCCACATCAAAGAAACCTGATGGATCTGCTGGGATTGTTTAAGAGCTAAACAAGTTATCCTGGAAAACTGAAATTCAGAAATGTTTCAGAATCTAAATAAAGGCCAGATTAAATCAATACAAGCTCCTTCCTCTGGGTTGCAGCTCTGAGAATCATTAATTTAACCATAGCTAATCAAAGTTCATTCATTGTACACTGCCAATAAAGAATACAAAAAAAATAATAAATATACCAGCTTTTCTTTTAAATTCCTTACTTTTTTCTGTTTATAAGAAAATCAATAGGCAGGTTGTCTGTGCACTGCAACCTCCCACTGACATTTGAACTGCAGTGATGTTTCCACAGAAACTCCTGCCCAGCTTGGACCATCCAGCAGCTTTTTCAAGCAGGTTGACACAGTGATGATTTTCTCAACTCATTTCTTTTAGCTTTCTTCTCATAAAAGGCTTTGTCCAGCACTGTTAACAGGCAATGGAAGCAGGATCAGGATGAATATGCATCTCTAAGACTGGTAGAAACAGAAGAGAATCACATCTTGAAGAAGGAAAACAAGAAGTCACAGATGTTCCATTTAGTTCACTTTGCAAAGCGACAATTTGAATTTCCTTTCCAAAGAAAACATCTGTGGCAAAGGTTTAAATTTCCTTTTTCCTTTTGATTTGAATTCACCCTCCTTTTCTTACATGCCCTTTATACAGACCAAACAATACAGGGTTTTTTTTCCCTAAGAGCTAATAATGACACACTGCAAAGTAAAGCCAAAATTCCTCAGCAATACTGCATCATTAGAAGTAATTTATACAACTGCTACAGATGACTGAGTCAAAAAGGAATTATGAAACGTTGCAAACCATGAATCTATTAAGGAGTACACAGCTTTTCTGTGTCTTCCCCCCTCCTCCCCTCCAACTTATCTATGGTAGTAATTTCTGAGGGCTGAATGCAGTCTGTGCTCCTGCTCAGGATCCCATTCAGTGCTGCCAGCCTGGGGAACAGGAATGAAGCTCATGCACTCTGTGCTTGCACAGTCACTGCAACTTCCCCTGCACTCGGACAGGTGAGACTGAGCAGCATAAAAGGTACTGCAGCTCCTTCCTTCTCCCCTCTTCTAGCAACAAGGGTTTCTAATGGCAGTCTTTCCACTCAGAGATTATATATATATATGCATATACACGTATTTCTGTTAAAACTGTGTCGTGTGTTTGCCTGCTGAATTGGCACCTACTGACATAATCCCACAGCTTCTCACTGTTTTTCCTTGGTGACAGGGGCTGAGGATTGGTGGAGGCTTTCAGAACTCAGCTGCCCCAAAGCACAGCAGTGTAATGGTTAGAGCTCTCACACGGTGATAAAGGAAACCAGGCTGGATTCCCTCCTCTGCCCAGGAGACAGAAATAATAATAATTCTGCCTACATCCTTCCGGGAGACAGCTCCCAGCTACAGGGTGTACACTATTCTGGCTGGAAATGTTTGACACTTTTCTTTCTACGGGCTCCTGCTCAGCTGAAAACGAGGAAAGCTGTGATCAAGATGGGCTGTGAAACACCAGAGAGGCACAGCAGAAAGGCTCTGCCTCAGTGGGCATCCCACACCACGTGCTACTTTGCACCTTTTATTCTAAGTAAGACCAGCAGATACTACCCAGATTTATCCTGAGAGCAGCAGCCAAAACTCTCATCTGTCCTACAAGGCATGATCCAAACACCACGGAGAACTCTTTTTCCAGCACTCACTGGCTTTCCTTGCAAAATAAAGGAAATATCCCCCTCAAGCCCCCCAAAAGCAGCAATCCAAGCTAAGCTGACACAGCTCCAACAGGAGGAGGGGACAGCCCCACCTTTCCAACCAGAACCTACCTGACAGGATCTCTCTGTGGAGAACTGCAGGGTGAGGTTTAGATTTTCACCCAGCTGAAGGTGGTGAATGTACATCTGCCACCCACTCAATATTCAAACAATTTGGCTGCAATAGGAACAAGGACTGCAAATATCACATCCATTTTTTGGAGCCAGATGGGGGGGGAAAAAACCCCAAAACTTCTAAAACATTCCTAGAGGTAAAAGTTTCTGAGAAAACCAGTAATTTAGTTATGTTGTGTGCACAGAAAATACCATCCCAACCTCACCTTTAGATTTCCTTAGAAAAACACAGAGTTTGGTTCTCAACTGGGCACAGAAATAAAATCATTAGGGTTGCATTAGGGTTGGGGTTGGTCTAGCTGACATTGAAAAGTCCCTTCCAACCCAACCCATTCTACTGTTGTATGATAAAACGTGCAAATTCACACATAAACCAAACCATGGCAAGTTGTCAGCGTGCAAAGGCAGACAATTTTAGGCACCACAAGAAAATGAACATAATTCTTATTTTTCAAAGTAAAACTTGGAGCCTGAGACCCTTAAATCCATATCAGAGTTCAGGGACCTAAAGCTGCTATGTTTGTTTCTCCAAGAGCATAGGGCTGCATGAAAACCTGGGATCACTGGAAGAACTCAGCTCTAAACCTAACTAGGGCAGCAGCAGGGAAAAAATGAAGAGAAGTTCCACCTAGGATAATTCTATAATTACAATAAATTCAAGATTTTTTTGGGAAAGGAAACAAGCAGGTATCTCACAATGTAGCATGTGGCAGTGGATGCTACAAGCTGCAGCATAGAAAGCAGAATTATTAACCCCAAACTTCTTCCAAATGAGAAGGGATCTGGATCCTCACCTAGCAGGACCCCAAGCAGAGATGTGAAGGGAAAAAATAAAAAAATAAAAGTAGAATACAATATGCCCCTTATTTTATATGCTTTAAAACAAAATGTGCCTCCTCTGAACACCTATTGTTCAGAGTGAATCTTCCAGCAAAACTGGTATTTTGTGGAGCTCGGGCACAGAGCATTTGCTGTTAAGGCAATAAATACTGTGGGGAATATGTATAACACACAGTCATTTACACCAGAAATTTGACAAATCAACCACCTCCCAGAACTAAACTGTCCTTCATCAGTAAACACACAGGGAAATCATTATAATTTTATATCCAATGCAGAACAAAGTCTTTTTTATTCTCCCCAGCAAATTACTCTGATCTCAGGGCACTCTTTTCAACATTAAAATTGCAGGTAAACGCCCTCCAAGCAGTGAAAAGCAATCCTTAAGTGAACTGAACTTATGGAACATATGTTATTTAGGCAACAAGCCAACTGCCATATGGTGCTGATACATTTCAATTTTGATATACATTAGCTACAGAAACTACTTCAAAGCAAATGTGAGCAAAAAACACCATAAAAGAAAAAAGCACTCTACTAGGAGACCTGGTTCTGAATTGACTTGACTAAGAGTCACCTGTACCCCTCCTATTACTCATTTGTGTCATCTCAGGAACAATTTTCCTTAAAATATTTGAAGGGACTTGCTTACCACTTCTGCAGTTGCAGGACACAAGTATGTTATTCTAAAGAAAATGATCAGGTTTTGTGATAAATTACCTATAATTTTATTAATGTGACAGCTCTCCAGTAAATATGTATTTAAAAAGAAAAAAATCCTTCAAATCTATCTCCTGATAGCTTGTAAGATAAACTCCTTCACATGAATACTTAAAGCAAGCATAACGAGAAAATTAGGTACAAAATATTTAAGTGCATATTTCCCAATTTCAGGGGCTTTCTTTGGGTCTTTCAAAGTACATTATTGGCATTTAAGCATTAACATACACACATTACCTAATTTTGATTTCTCTGCTATTTGTTACATAATTGGTCTAAAACATAATCTTTCTTACCCAAGGCAATTCATCACATGTTACTCTACAACAGCGGACTTGTAAATAAGTTATGTACTTAAACCAACACACAAACAGCATCAGAACACAGCCCACAACACTTTGTAATCTCTTTACTTTCTAACACAGTCCACTGTAACTGGGCTGGTGGGAGAGGAACTGATTTTCTTCTGCAGGAATCACAAAAACCCTGGAAAGCTTAAAATATCAATTTATACATCACTCCATGCAAACACATGATATACAAACTGATAAAATATCCCAGCTGCACTTAATCTGTATCCAAATTATGAGAGGATCCTTGATGTACATTTTGTTTTGTTTTGAAAATACTGCACAAAGATTTGTAAACTCTCCAGCAGCACGCCTGCAATCTGCCAGGACTCCTATCTCCGGGTTTTTCTCCAGATAAACAACCAACAAAATGCAAATGCACCCATGCCCAGAGAGCCTGGCTCCTCACAGTGCTGTGCCCTGCCCTGCTGAACTGTGCCAGAGGGGCACAGCTGAAAGGCACACGAATTCCTGCTCATACTCACGGAGCTGTCGCTGATGCTCCCTGCTTTAGCCTGGGGAATCCAGATGAGTCCCAGTCCAGTGAAGCACTTCAGCACCACGTTCTACCCTAAAGAAGGGGCTCAGATTTCTGAACCACCCTGGAATCACTGCAGAAATAAGCTGTGACTTCCCAGGGCCAGCACTGAAGGGAAGAAAAGTCTCCACATGTAAAAGCAGGCTCCTGCTCTGCTGCTGCTCTGGAGATGTGCAGTGGACGAGCAGCAGCTCTGGTATTACAAACCCAACTCCAGAACAACATCTCTGGCTGCACAGCACCACCCCAGCTCCTCAGGGGGAGCTGCCTAAGGCATCTCCACCAGCACCTGGGGGCACCTCACACCAGCTGGGGACAACACCTGGAGCCCAATCCTACAGTGCCTGCTCCCACTGGTGCCAGACACAGAGGGGCTGGCCCCACCTTCCCCTGCCAGGTCCTTCAGAGGCACAGAACTTGTGAGAAATGCTGTGTTCACACTGAGCCTCTCTGATCCTGTGTCCAAACTCTGCCCAGGCCACACCAGCACAGAGCTCTGCTCCTGTGCTGCACACACAGCAGCAGGGTCAGCCCACACCCCTGCCAGCATCTGAGACTGCAACCAAAGCTAGAAAGGTTATGTGAGGAACAGCTGAGCTGACTGCCTCACCTCCTGTTCTCCTCAGGCTCAAAATCAGCAACTCTGCCAGGCTTTAATGCCTTAGAATATACTTTACATGCACCAGGTTAAGTCAATAGGGAAGATAACTGAAGTTGCAGCGTATCTCTCACACTTCTGAGCAGATCTTACATTTTTAAAGCTCACTAAATTACATTCTAAGTGCTATGTAATCTAAAAGATGCTCTTAACACTTCTAATTTACCATTCTGTTCAGAGTGGTCAATGGATTGTGTTTCTTCAAAACCTCAACCAATCAAGAATTAGAAAAATAGTTAAGTTCATTTACAAACTGTCTTCCCCAAGCTCCACATGTCTTTATTGTGCCACTCTTGCCCACAATGCCTGCCAATTCTATTTCAAGTAACAACAACCTAAAACCAGTTTTTCTTACTGGTGACAGTGTTCCAAAAAGTTCAGTGAAATAACACAGTGAGCTTTACAGGGGAGCTGCTTGCCAAGCCTCCAGCAGCACCAGGAGCAATGGAATTGGCTGTTCAGCCCCAGGGAACAAGTACTGCATCAGCTTTAACTTCCCATAAAAGTTCTCTTTCCAAACTCTGGGGCTACGTTTTTCCTCTTACTCACATCAGCTTTTTGGAGAAGCAATTATTCAACTACATTTGGCAGCACTCAGTTTCTAAACACAAGGATTTTTTAAAGCTCTGAAAAAGAGTGAAATAAAGTAGGTGTGGACATATCCATGTAATCACACACGTGTGTGTGTTTGTAGCTGCCTCCCATGTAAAACACCTGCAGAATTAGCTGTAGATTTCTGAATTGACTCCAAAACAAGACACAGCTGTGATCAGGACGTTCCTTCTTCTTCCAGCCACTGAGAACAGGTTTTCCACAATAAAAGTCTTACAAGAAAAGCCTAACACAAAATTTTTTATAGATTTGTAGAAGAAATGAAGTACTGCCTTTATCTGAGACAGAAAAGCAGGTTCCTGTGAGCCAGACTAAAATGCCAAGTCCACAGAAACTCGCTAAGTGCTTCCTGCAACTTTGAAAGCAAGCACAGATGCAAACATCCAAATTTATTTAAAAACAGAGGTCTTCCAATGAGAAAATCAACAAGTTCTGAAGACTTTTTTCTTCTTTAAGGAGCAAAACATCAGAATCTGTATTTAATTCTTGTTTCAGCTGAATACCAAAAGCCTTGAAACAACATCAACCTCTCTACACAATGATGGATCCAGGGCAAATTTACTGCAGTTTGTGCAGCTGCAGACAGGTAGGCAGGGCTTTATCTTTGCTCATTGCCAACAAATCAGATCATTAAAACCTCAGCATACCCTAATGCTCCAACTACACCCTCCAGGGCACGAGAAGAAAATACCCCAGTTTAAATTTTTCTAACAATTTCTGATGTTTTCACCCAAAAATCCATTCCTTTCCCAGCGCCTTCCTTTGTGTAATACCTAGCTCCTGGTTAGCCCAGAGAAAAAAATTTCCAGTGCTATTTCTGTACCCAGCAGGCTCACAAAAACTTTTTTTTATGACAGAATGCAGCACACAAGGATGTGTGTTACATTTTGAGTGTTGTCACCGATAGGATACATTGCAGAGGGCTTGAAAGACACACCTGCTACTGGGAAAACAACCACCTCTTATCCACCTCATTAAAAAGGGGAAAGAAAGCAAGAGTTGTTACAGACAAATCCCAAATGAAAGGCTAAATGAGACCCAGAGTACCCAACAGAAAAGGGAAGATGGCAGTGAACATTTCAAGGCTAACCCAGGAATTTTTGCTCATAGCTTTTACAAAGTCTAGCACTTTGATGCCTCAATCAAATATGCCCCTTCTGCCACCACTGTATTATAAATAACATTTGCCTCCAGTTCCAAAATATATTTCCATGAATACACAAAAGAAGAATATACAACAGACACTGGCATTAAATATTTAACTTTCTACCTCAACAACCTTTCTTTTTTTGTGTGTGTTTCTTGCTTCTGCTTGAGGCTAAATAGTAAGGCCAACTCATGAAGCAAAGCTGGTATCAGTCCTTATATATTATTCATTAATTTCAGATGTACCAATTCCACCTCTGTCTCTAAAGCCAGACGTGTCACTTCATAATAAAGCTCTTTCAGCTCAGAAATCTAGAATTCCTATCCTCTTAAGAAACCAGGACATACACAACATCTTAGGGGTTCAGCAGTGCATATTGTGGCCTCCAGGTACAGGAGGACTTTTGAACTTGAATTTAATGAGCCAATTAAGAAACAAATACATGATTAATTACAGACTGCCTTAAAAGACCAAACTTGATTTTCTGGCAGCAAATTTAACATTATTCAACACTTTAAAGAAGTGATTTTAACTCTTCTTACAGAAAAAACATCCCACCTGATTTCTTTGCTTCCAGTTGGTTACAGAGGAGAGAAAGCACTTGCTTCAATCTCCCAGTACAGCTCCTTGTCACACATGGTTACAACTCCAATTGACACCTGAAAATTACCACTTTTCTTCTTTTAGCTGCACACATTTACCAGGGAAAAACAAAATTAGTGACACTTTCAGCACCTCTACACAGAAAAGGTTGCTGGAGACTTACTGAACACATGGCTGAATATTACCCACAGCAACGTTACCAGAGAATCTGGTTTGCTCTTAAAATATTATGAATACTTCATCTTTGGTTCACTGGGACTGCCTTTCAAATCTCTTCCTGACCTTGAATTGTCTGATAACAGAATCCCAAAGTTGTTACTTCCACTGGGTGGGCCAACAAGTGAAATTCCTGACCAAGTAATTTGAAAGTACACTGGAAAGAGAAACCTGAGCAGAATATTCACATCTGCTCCATCCTGCAGGTGAATTCCCCAAAGTCTGTGCAGAAGGTGTGAAACTCCCTGCCCTCAGCACACAAGGTGAAGATCTCAGTATGCTGGAGCTCTGTGTGATGAGAATTGGCAGAAAACAGTGTAACCATCCAAGCTTGAAGGAAAAACCTTCCTTCCATCTCACCCAGAGCCTTTGCACGTTGTTACCTGGGGCTGTGGACAGCTGGATCCTTCAGCCAGGCAAGACACTTCAAAACCTCAATCTGGCAAAATGACAAATGCTCATTTAACTGCTTTTGTTGGCAACAGCCCCTCAAGAGAGGTCCATGGGTGGGCTGACTGCACTCTGAGGTGACCACCACCTGCCCAAGTGCGTTTCATGGATGCCCTGTTATGTCCCAGAAACAGATACCCAGTGTTGTTTGATCAGATTTTATGCAAAATGACCCTTCTGTCACTTATATCTGGATTATTATGCAGAAGTTTTGTCCCTAAAGGGAAAAAACAAAAACAAAGCCATCATTACCTAATTAACAATAGACAAATTAAAGCAGAATATGGAGTTTAATGTGGCATCATATTGGCTTGAATATCCAGAATAACTAATGAGAACTGTGGACAGTGACTTATAGTGCTAGCACTGCAATGTGTTATCACACCTTCTGACAAAGAAAAGCATTTACTAGCACACTTTCAGAAGCTCAATCTGTTTAACACAGATTTTTTTTTTTCCTGTGGCAGTTTGCCTTGTATGCTTAAACAGCACTTGTTTTGCTTTGCCAACTAAACATGGTAAAAGTTCAGTGTTTATACAGAGTACACTGGAATGTCAGGTGCTTATTTAATTGCTTTTGTAGCCAATTTCCTTGCCCCTCAAGGCTCATTAGTCAGTCATCTAATCATTCCATGCCATAATGCACCCTCTGTGTTTCCTCCTTGAGTTCAGGAATATATCTTCATCTGTGTTCCCAACAGTGGTGTCCTTCAGCCACAACCTTTCTGAGGGCTTTTTGACTGGTTGCCAACATTGCTGCCTGTTCCACATGGAGGTGGATTTCCCCAACACCTATTAATTCTGTTCCACCATATACTTAGCCATCTGGACAAGGAGTTAATGGAAAAGGACTGCTGTTTCAGGAAAAATCTGCATGACTTTTTGGGTAATGGGTTTGTTGCACCTGTCCACCTCAGTGCCTTACAAAGGTGCCAGAAGGAAATCAGGGAATGCTGCTGAGCTCCCTCCCACAAACCTGCAGCGAGGACGAGGCCGGAGGGATGGATATGGAAAGGAGATGAAAAAGCACGGTGATAACTTCTGGGGTAGCTGGGAGTTTCACAGCACCAGTGAGCTCTGGGTAAGGCTGTGCCTGAACTTCCCACTAAGAGGAGTCAACACCTGCTTCAGTCCTGCTTAACACCTTCATTATGGACGTCATGGTGGGCCACAGTGTGACCTCAGCAAGCCTGCTGGTGACACAGAGCTGGCTGATCCACCAGAGGGTCCTGCTGCCATTCCCAGCAGGATGGTGAGATGGGCTGACAGAAGTGCAAAGTCCCACAGCTGGGAGGAACAACCCCAGGCACCAATAAATGCCAGGATCCAAGGGGCTGCAAAGCAGCTCTGTTGGAAAGCCCCTGGGGAGTGCCCCTGCCAGGCTGAACAGCCAGCAACATTCCCTGGCTGCAAAGAAGGGTCAGAGCATCCTGGGCTGCACAAGGAACAGCTCTGCCAGCAGGCTGAGGGAACATCCTCCTCAACACCTACCCAGTGAGGCCACCCCTGGAGTGCTGTGCCCAGTTCTGGCATCCCCAGGATGGGAGAGACAAGGCAGTGCTGGAGAGAGTCCAGCAAAGGGCTGCTGAGCTGAGGAAGGTCCTGGAGCATGGAGTGAGGAAAGGCTGAGAGAGTTGGGGCTGCTTAGCCTGGAGCAGGGTCAGGGGGAACCTCACCAGTGTGTACAAACATCTGAAAGCAGGGTAAAAACACGACTGAGCCAGGATGTTCCCAGTGGTGCCCAGTGACAGCCCCAGAGGCAGTGAGCCCCAGCTGGCAGCCAGGAGCTCCCTGAGAGCAGCAGGAACTGCTCCTCTGGGAGGCTGAGCCCTGGCACAGTCACCTGGGGATGCTGTGCAGTCTCCCCCCTTGGAGACACCCAAAAGCCATCTGGGCACAGTCCTGGGCTGCCAGCTCTGGGTGTCACTGCCTGAGCAGTGGGGTTGGACCAGAGCACACCCACAGGTCCCTTCCTGCCTGTGCCAGTCTCTGATTCTGTTCAATCTACACTGTACATAAACACACACATTAAATAAAAACTCACCCAACCAACCAACAAAAAACCTACACAAAACTATCCCCAAACAAGCAAAAGACATGGCCAGAAGAAAATTAATAATTTGCTGCCCAAAATAAATAGTAGACATTTGTAAGTGTCGAGCCAGCAGGCAAACTGTATTTTGAAAGCTGATTTTCAATTCAGTTTAACCAGCTGCCTGAGAATTCTCTGGGATCCAGAGAAAGTGACAGGGTGTCACTGAATTAGCACAGCAGTAAGGAAATGCTGATTTATTTAGCATTTAAAACACCAACAAATGTTTGGGTGAAGTCACTATACACATAGTTTATAGCTCAACACTGAAGAACTGTCCAGCTGACAGCATACTAGGAAGAACATGTGTTTTTTCTTTTGGAGGGCTGAAGGGAAGGAAAAAAAAGAAAGAAATGAACTTTTCTTGAGCAGAATTCTAAGAGAAGTAGGACTTGGAAAGCACCCCATCAGTAGGTACTGGGAGCAAGAAACCCCCCATGTCCTGCTCTCCAACCCACAGGGCACTGCAGATTCTCAGCTGCTTCACTCTGCCCTTCTGTGCATATACAGAGCAACAAAACTCATTTAAGAGTTTTCTAAACGTTGGGGTTTAATTTCACAGCAGAGAAGAAACAAGGACAATAGGAGCACTGCAAGTAATCTACATACAGACATAGAATTTCTGAGAAATGCAATTTTGGGTACAAAATGGTGTAGAAGTCTTCTCATAATGGAGAAGTGGCTAGGTTGAAGTGCTTTGGAATAATTATAATATAAAATGAAAAGCTTCTTGATGCATTATATTACTTGAGTTGGAGTAATTCTCTCAAGTTTCTATTTTTAAACCATGATAGTGTGTTAATGAAACTTTTCAAGGAAACTTCAGCTACAGACAGGAGAAACAAATTGCTGCTAACCCCTTCAGAGCTTCAGCTGAAAGTCACCATGAAAGGAGTATTAAATGGGTATCAGTTTCATAGAGAAGGAAATGGATGATTCAGATTTAGGCTTATATTCAGTTTGTACAAATATAATTTGCACAACATAAAGCCAGAATCTAAAGAATTTATAACAAAATGTCAACTTATTTCCTTCTCAACATACAAACTGCAGATCATAGTAAATTAGTAAGTAAATAAATAAAAAGAAATAATTCTTTTTTTAACTCTTCCCTAAAGATGCTTAATGGCTATTTTTTGGTCCATTACCACAAAGAGCATAACCAATCTTGTTCCAGATCCTAGAAGTCGCTCTAAAAGGGAAGAAACAGGTATTTTGAATACCAGCCCATCTCATGGGGTGCTCACAAGCTGCAAACCACAAATCTGAGCATCCCAACGCCCTGCAAAGCAGCCTCTCAGCCCAGCCCTGGAGGAGTACCTTGCCTGCTCAGCAGGGCAATGCCCTGCTCTCCACCACCACACACCACAGCCTGAGGCCAGCCTGGCAGCATTTGGAGCTTTCCAGAAGGGATCTCCATCTCCCACCGCTGCCAGGAGTCAGATCACCCCCCCCAGACATTGCCCTGCTTTCTGCTTCAGCTCTGTCCCAGCCAAGCTGAGCAGAACCTCCACAGACGTCGCTGACAGAAAACCCACCACCAACCAACCACCCTACTGCAGCTAAACAGAAACCCACTACTTTCTCTAGCCCTAATAACTTCTAAACCAGGTAAATACAAAAGAGTCAGATCAGTCTTCTGCCTTGCCCCACAGGGAGGGCATGCAACCCCATAACAAGGTCCAGAGAACTCGACAGTAATTTGTTTCAATTAAGCAAGTTACTATCAGTCACTAGATCAGTCTCCTGATACACACCACAGAATAATGCCTTTTTTGTGATTCCTGGGACGGTCACCACCCTGATGAGCCATATTCTGAATAAGAAGGCCATATAATCTTCCTAACTTCCATCCAATAGATCAAAATTATGTTACTAAAATATTCAAGAGCCTTTGCTCTCACCCTTCTTTCACTGGCATTAAGAATAAATCATTCTAATACCAACAGCAGCTAAAAATACCTCTGTATTTTTTAATCTACTTAGAACACATCAATGTGCCTATCAAATTGGGCAAAGTGAGTGTTTGAGGACAGAACATCTTTACATTTGGGCAGCTGGGGGGGTCCTGCAGCCGCTGTGGATGTTCTGTTATTGAACCAAGCAGCCTCCAGAGTGCTGGAGCACAGACAGCCAGGCCTTGGCACAGGGCACCAAGGAATGCTTGAGCTGAATGGAATAATGAGTTGAATGAATAAGCACCAGCCCCAGCACCACAAGATTCGTTTCCAACCTGCTCCACGAGGTCACTCCCCCCTGAACACCATCAGGGCTCCACGGGCCCGGGCTTGGACCTGTTTTTCTTTTCAAGGGAAGCCCCCCATGGGCACAGACTTCTTGTATGCATTAGCCTTCAAACAACATTTTTCACCTCTGGGAAATCAAAACTTCACCCCCTTTTTTTTTTCCAAATGAGGATTGAGCCTCAAAAAATAATCCAGTGGGAGAAATTTGCTGAATACAGTGAAATATCTAACATATAATGCTCTTCATGACACTGCTTAAACCCTGAAAAAATCAGGGTTTGAAAACAATTATGTGAGAAATCATCCTTTATTTCCCACTACAATACCTCAAGTAGGAGGAAACTGTGTCATGTGCTGCATTTTTTTTTTAATCAGCAGCTGCTCACAGACATCCCTGCAGGTGTTTAACTATTGAAATCTCACATTAAAAATAGTGACTTATTTGCAGCTACACTGAATACACCTCAGACCTGTGCCCAGGATGAAGTACACCAGTCAGCACAACACATTTCTCTACTTCACCCAAAACCAGAGTAGTTCTGCCAAGGGACACAAGAAAGCATGGCAGAGCAGAGCTCCTTCAGCCTAACAGAGCAGGCAAAAGACAAGGGAAAAAAAATCCCAAGCCAAAAAAAAAAAGGAGAGCTGTTTCCTGCACTATTTGCACTATGCTGCCTGTTAGTGCAGCTTCCTTAACAAAACTCCACCCTTAATTTAAAAACCAAATCAAACATTCTCACCACCTCCCGTAGCAATCTCCACATTGAGGTGTGACTGGACAGGGTGATGCTGTCTTTAAAGAGTCAGAAATGGGAGCAGGATTCAGAGTGAGCTCCCTTTCCAGGGGGCCACCAGCAGCTCCCACTGCCCCTGGCTGACCTGGAACAACCTCCCTGCCAAACCCACTTGGGAGTGCCTGACTGAGGGCTGCTGCAGCCCTTCTCTCCCAGAGACATGGGGGCTGTGGGGGGCTGGGGAGGGAGCCCAGGGCCCTGCCTGGGCACAGGTGGACAATGAAGTTGAGTTAGGGAGGAAAAATGTGTTTTCTCTTTTTTTTTCCCCTTACCCAGCTCTGTTGTAACTGGCACTGAATTAAATCAAGTTGTCTGGTTTTCCCCCAAGGACAATCAGGAAGTCATCTCCTCCCCTGTGTCTGATCCCTGGTGAGCACCAAGCCCCAGCCAGGCTCAGCCCACCCCACTGGTGACACCTGCCCCACGCCAGGGGACACTGCCATGTGCCACCGAGCAGGGCTGCAGAAGCAGCAGTGCTGGAACAGAGGAGGAGGAGTGGAGAGCTGTGCCTCAGGTGGCTGCACTGCTCCCCAGAACCCAGCCACGCCGTGGCAGACCCTCGGGCTGGGCTCCAGGGAAGAGCTGCTCCTGGAGAAGCAGCAGAGCTGGTGCTGGTGCCCTGCTGGGGGTGGGAGGCTGCAGGATTAGCTGCAGGATTAGCTGCAGGTGTGGTGGGACCTGTGTGCTGCAGTGATGCACACACTGACTTCACCTGCTGTCTGTACCTCAAGAGACTCACAGTTCTGATGTTTTCTTTCAATCAGCAGTTAATGCCATCAATTTCTTCTCCCTTGTGGTCGTTCCAAGAGCTTTCCAGAAGCCATGGGGGCAGGAGGAACAGGTCCAGTGCTGTGTATGTGCCCATGGCAGTGCAGCTCACAGGCAAGGTGAGCCACAGTCCTTCTCATCATGCACTCCTGACTCCTCCATTATGACAAAGACTGGAACAAGACTTGACTTTTCTCAAGTATTTTTGTAGTTTTTGGTTTGTGGTCTTCAGGAATTCTATGAATTCCATTTGGAACAAATGAAGTAAAACCAACACAGGATAAATTTGCACCTGTGCTGAAGGAGATTATTCTTCATTTGCCCAGAATATGCAATTTCAGAATCTGAGGCTCTATTTAACGCTGCTAAATCATCTGTGATTAGATCTTCATTCACACCACTGCTTTCAGGGGTGGTTTTACTTGGTGGTCCTCTCTTTTGGGTTCAAATCTGTGGAATATGCATCAGCAGCTGGGCACAAACCCTGCAGCAGTGCAGCTGAAGTGGCACAGCTGGACCTGCTCAGCACTGAGGGGACGGGGCAGCTGCAGCACCTTGGCAGGAGCTGCTGTTTCCATGGCCAGAAAAAATGCACCAGATATGCAAAATGTAGGGGACAGGGAGTTATCTATTAACAATGGGGGTGGGTTCCTACAGATTTTGGGGGTTCCTACAAAGTTCAGTTGGTTGCTTCCCCAGTGCAGTTAGGAGAAGTGCTCTCACAGCATCTGGCAGTAAGAGAGGAAAGAGCACAGAGGTGACAATTTGCCTGGTGCCCTGGAAAGCCCTGGGAAAAGAAACTTTTAAGGAGTTAGGAAGGATAAGCTACTGCCAAGTTAAAAAAACCAAAAACAATCTTTAAGTTAAAAGGTTTTGCTGAATTTTGTTGTTAAAACTGAACTGCAACCAGAAGTTCTACTGCCAAGAATATCTGGTTATTCCTCTGTTATTCTGATGACTCCATATTATTTCTGCATATAAGAAATAAGGTAGTTTAGAGAACAAGGAACACTCTAGAATTTCATTACTAATGTCTCCCAAATCACCTTGTATGGCAAATTATATCACAGATATAATTTTGGCCACACTTTCAGCATCCCCTGCTGAAGAGGCTGCAGCAGGGCTGCTCTGGCAGGGAATTACAGGTTTGACTTCTGTGAATGCTCCCTGGGGAGGTATCAATTCTGTCTTCCTAGGACACATCACCTTTACAATACCTCACTTCTCTCCCACGAGGAGGATCACATTTTTCATTCATTTCACAAAGAGAAATATCTACAGAGATGCATTCCTGGTTTGGTTTATTTGGTCTGTCCCCAATTACCATATTAGATGACTATTTCCCAATAAGTTACCTGTCCATTTTCATCAAAGCACCTGCCACTCATAGAAGTATTGCTTAGGGCTTTATGCATCCATTTCTGAATAGTTTTCCCATTAATCTCTTCAAAAATGTACAAATGCATGCCCACAGGAAAGTGTAAATTGCAGTCAAATGAAAGTTGTATTTGAAACAAATAAATTTATAAGCAAAGTTTGAAAACCTCTAAGAATTATTGTCAGTAAGTAACTGATGAAAATTAATTGCGAGATTTATTGTATCACTCTGGCACTTTGATCCACACATCTCTATAACCACAAGGAAACCAGCTCCTTTAATTTGCCCATTTTTAATGCCTACATCTCCCTAGATAAACCTGCTGTGTGCAGCAGGGCAGAAGCTGCAGTACCAATCCTTCAGGCTGCCCAGGAGCTTCAGGGAAATGCCATTTTTCAGTACTGATGTTAAGTGTGTTAAAGCACGATGGAAATTCCAAACATTTTTGCCAAGAACCTCATTTTCAGGACCCAAGGTGCAGTAGCACTGCCAGCTACTCACAGGAGTTAAGTACATGTATATTTTGCAGGTTTTCAAAAGGCATCCTCAGGAGGCTGTTAATGAGTCAACCATCAGAAAGTGCCTTCACTGCCATGGAAGGAAAGAGCTCAAAGCAAGACATAATACAGCTTATTTTTTATTCAGTGGTGGAAAAATGCTTTTTGCTTTTATTTTCACAAAAAAAAAAAAAAAGATAAATACACATTTAAACACTGCCATGCAGACCCCCATATAGCTGTATTTTTCCCCCTATAATAAAATGGAAAGAGAACTATAATTCTGTGATACCTTCCATTCAGCTCTAGGAGAGAAAGCCACAATCTGAATGAAATTACATTAGTGTATCATGCAAAAAGTTGTTCAGGACTAATTTAAACATGGTATTTAACAGGATTTGGGGTGCTTGTCAACATCTGTAGGAACTGCATTAAGGGCAAATGCAGTAAAACCAATCTTTGAAAATAAAATACCTTTTCAGCCTACAACCTCAGTAATGCTGTACTTTGGGGGTCTTGTACTCCAGAGATGTCATTTCTACCTTTCTTGCCTGCCTTGATTCTCATCTGCATTATCTGAAAATCACCCAAACAGTCCGAGATGAGGAGAAGCAAGGGGTAAGTCACAAAGAATAGGTCTGGCACGTAAAACAAATGCTTTAAGATGACAGAGCTTGAAGAGAGAATTGAAGAAAGAGAAAACATAAAATAAATTTCTCCTTGAAAATGTAATTAAAACCCCTGAAGTGACAGCTACGCTATTTTATGGCTGTGAATTTACATAAAAAGGACACACCAGGCCAAAATCGACATCAGCTCCTCAAGAAAAGCTGAAGGAAAGGGCCTTTTATCTTCAGACAGGATTCTTGGTGAAGACACTGAGGCACCAAGGGCTCCGGGTGACCAAAACTGGGGGCAAGCTGGGCTGGACAATGGCTACAATTAGCAGAGTGAGGCTGGAGCTGATGTGAGGAGGAAGCCAGGTGTCCCCTTTGAGCTGTAGAATGTCCTCCCCTACATAAAGTCCCAGTCCTGGCAAACGGGGGGGAGGAAGGAGGGAGTGTCAGGGTGGTCCCTGAGCTGCCCCTGGAGCTGTCCCAGGCAGGGCTCAGCCTGGATGCCCTGGCAGCAGGCTGGGGACTCCTGCTCGTGGCCACAGGTCCCATCTCCTGCACACCTGAGGAAAGCTCCCTGTGCCCAGCCCCTGAAAAGGGCAGCCTGGCAAACCTGCCACACTCACTGCTTGAAAACTGGGGTCAGCTCACCACGGGGAGCACCCCAGACAAGGAATTCTGCACCCTCTCTGTGCCACCATTTTGCACTTTCAGGGAAGGGAGAGTCTTCTCCACAATGTCACAATGGAACTGATTTTTGAAATGCAATGAAGACAAGGAACAGCTCATCTGGTTTTTATTACCATGTATAAACAGTGGCAAAATAATGTCCAGATTAGAGAGACGTGTGGCATTTAAGTAGAACCCTATAAAATGAAGGCCTTGTTGCCTTTGTAAAATTACGGCTCAGGCCTGTTACTTCAGCTAGAGAAGGACTGTGAGGAAAGTCCATGAGAAGAAAAACAATTAGTTTTTACCCATGAAAGTTAAACAACAGAAGGAGAAAAACAGCAACATATTGGCACCTGTTATTTTTCTGAATGCTGGGATGCTTATGCTGTAGGTAACCACTGATAGCATGTTGAAGTTAATAACAGCCAATGAGACTATTGTGGTAGTTTAGCAGCCAAAGAATCTGTCACACCAATGATAACATACAAAAGGTGTAAAAAAGAGGCTGCTTTGTTTAATAAAGGGCTTTTTGGCCCTTGAAAGAGGCACTGTCCGTGTGTGTCCTGACTGCCCCAACAGCAACAGAGATGGATCTGATGAGACACATCAGAGTCCAAACACCCTCCTGGCTGGTCAGACAGAATGGAGTGTGCCAGCACTCTCTAAATGCCTCACAGTAGAGGAAGGAAGCCTACACAGGGAAACAAAAATCTCAGTGAGAAGCTAAGGTGCAATGCTATCACTGACACATCCGCCCTTGGCAAAGTGTTTTACATTCCATTCCTTACCCGGTCTGCAGAGGAGTTACACACAGTGAAAGTGGTGTGTACATGGAGGTCATGCCAGCCTAGCTCCAGAAAAAAAACCCTTTTCAGTACAGTATTTAAACTAAACAGGCCTGTATTGACATAGTGTTACAACACTTACTATTGCTGTATTATTTAATTCCAGGGAAATTATTGTGTAAAACAAGAAGGCTGTATGACAAGAACATACTGACATCTGCTGGCTTCTGCAAATGCATTTCTCTCAAGATTAGGATTTAATGTCCTCACCAGGTTTTTTTCCTATCTAATGGGCTGCATAAAAAACTAACATTGTCCATCTCTGAATGTGACAAATTAAACCAGTTATTCCGTACTTGCAAATGTTAAAGTGTGTGTGACATTCTGTGGTTAAACAATTCACACAAATGTACTTCTCTTCCATATTTGACTTCTAAAGGATCACAGGAAATTACTTTTGCCTAATTTGTATAAAAACACCCAGTGATAGGGCACACAATTTACATTCAAATACTTATTTCCCTCATTTCTTTGCCAACAAAAGACTACTCTTGCCCATTTACTATCCAAAACTGTACCTGGAGCTGTCACTCAGGCCAGGCTCATAATGGCAAGTATTGTTTCACAGTAATGATCAGCCAGTTAAAAGAACAGATTTTATTTGTATTAGCACTGTGGCCAAAGGAGATGTACAAAGATAACACAGGAATCACCTCTTCACCCTCCTACTGAGAGCGCTACCTAAACACAGCAGAGAAGAGCCATTCTCTCTTATCATTCAACAATCAACACAGGCATTTTGATAACCACAATATGGTCCCAAAGACTAAACAGCTTTCAAACCTACAGCCTGCAAAAGCCAGAAATTCTACCTAATACTCGCAGTGCCTAAAGCAGCTCTAACCTGGCATCCTTGTGAAGAGGGAACATTCTGTAAATCTTCATGCACTTCTAAATTTATTATTTGAAAAGGGTCTGTTGAATTCATTTAAAGCTTTTTGTAGGAATCCTAGCTTAGCATTTCCCCCCTCAGGTGTGCTATAACACAAAGTTATGGATGACAACTTAAACACAAAATAGAAGGAATTCAAAATTATAATTCACAGTGTCAGCAACTCAGATGCATTGCATTCAGTTACTGAGGAACAAATTTAGTATTAGAAACAATGATGCAAAGCATCAAATAACAGTTGCCAAGCTGTGCTTAGTGCAGCTCATAAATACCTTCCTCAACATCTCTGTATTTCCAAATCAACTGTCAGCTGCAAGGTCAATTCCTTTTATTGGCTCATTAGCTAGACACATTTCATAGTGGTGAAAAGGTAAATGAAAACCACAAATTCACCTTTTGAATGCCTTATTTGAGTGTATTTCTACTGTATGACCTTGTGTGTTTTAGTGAGTGCACCACCCTGCCTATTTCTCACTCTTCCAGCACCGTGCCAGGCAGGACCACTCATATTCCAGTGTTAAGCAGCAATAGCACTGTGCTACAGCATTCATTTGGAATTCCCTTTCAATTTCCCCATTTGAGACAGTTTATTAAATTATTGAAACTTCTTATATATTAGACATCTGCAGGGAAAATTCTTATGGGGAAAAAAAAAAGAAAGACAGCAAAGAAAGGGGAATACATTATTACCCTGAAAGTCTCCTCCTCTTTAAAAGGTGATTCTAGAGTCTTCAAATTCCTGGATGACAAGAGCCAGCCAGCCTTCCAGCAGAGTGAGAGCAAAAATACATCCTTTAGAGATCCCCAAGGCCAGTTTTGACCACAGGACCACTGTTTGCCCCAGTCACCCAGCACATGCTACTGCCAGAGCCATTGCACAAATATCAGGATTGGGGCATTAAAAATATAGTTTAAAAATAAAAATATAAAAAGACCAATTCAGAGGTCTCAAAATGACCCTCAAAGCTGCAGGCTCCACCCTGAGCTGCCCTGATGTGTACTGGCAAAACCAATGAGGGAGGTAAGAGGAAAAGCACAAATGGCACATGGTTAAAGGACATCAAAAGTGTTCCTCCTCCCCGTTATGATCAGTAGACTTTCCAGATGATTTACATGATGGAAGGTAGAGCTTCTTGGGCCCACTTTGGAGGCCTCCAAAGAAGAAGAAACATGAGGTCAAACTATGTGACATTTTAAGTAGCAAAGGACCCAGCAAATGCATGAGGTGTTAATAGAACATAACTCAGGAGTCATTTGCTCTGGCCATGTGGAAACACTGGCTGAGAATGTGCTTCTTAAAACAATACTGAGATCTGCTGATATGACAGCTTTGATTTAAACACGGGTACAGCAATAAAGCAGCCAATTTACCACCTAAAATTTACCTCAGCTAATAAAGATGCATCCACTTACACAACTAATAGAGCATTCCTTTATTGGCAAAGTGTGAATCTCTCAGAGCAGAGCACAGGGGACTACAGTCTGATTTGGCAACCAAAAGTCTGGAATCTGCAGGTAGGAAGAGCTTATCACCTTTCTCTCTTGCTCTCCATTTCTACTTCACTTGCATTTATTACTTCCTTGTGAACAGTATGGTCATGTACCATGGAATAGTTCATATGAGGACTAATCCAAGGACTGGAGAAAACATTATTCAGTCTAATTTGTACCTTAATTAACTCTCGAGCAACATGAAAGATAGCCTCACCCTGAGAAAACTTCAATAAATATTGTTTTTACATTAGAAATTAGTGTCCAATCTTTTTGTTTCTTGTACAGTCAGTGCCAAAATATTTAGTGGCTTCAATGGGGAAACAATTTTTACAATTTTAAGATTTCCTATCTGCGAGAAAAACTTGCATTAGAAATTTGGGTTCATATTTTAGTCTACTGCTTTCTCACAGTGCAAATATAGGAAGAGAAGTCTACATTATTTCTAATATCAAAGTAAACTTCCTAATTTTCCTTTATTTTGCCTGCTTGCAAAGCTGTAACACAGCAAAGCATCCTATTGACTACTACATAAACTTTTCAAAATTTGCATGGTTTAAGACATGTTTATAAAGGAACACTGATGTTAAGAATTGTGATTTTATTCAACAACACAACCCCTCCCCCCAACACAACAATCATTAAAAATCACACACCAGCCCCCCCAGGCTGTCGGGCCCACGTCAGTCAGGCACAAGCTGAGCTGGGACACAGACCCTGGCAGGGCCATCACAGCTCTGTGCTCACCACTTGAAAACAAATTTGCTACTCAAGCCCAGGTAACAGAACTGACTGGAACAGAGGTGCTGCTGACCATTAACTTTGGAGAGACTTGAGTTTTACCTCTACGTATTTACTGTGATGTTGTATTTTCCTAAATTTGACCACTTTATTTGCTTGAGTTTTAAAATGGTTTTAAATTCTTTCCTTTCATTCTAGACAGGGTTTTTACCTGGTACTCAGAGATGGGATCATGACCTCGCTGTCCTTTACAGCTGCCCTCCAGTCCTGCAGAACCCTTTATATCACAGCACCAAAACTTAGTTGTGATATACTTCAGATTCTTTATAGCAGAAAAGCACCTTAATATTTAGAACATAATAAAGTATTTAGGTTCCCACACAGCCAAGTTTGTACATAATGAGATTTCAAGCGACACTTGAGTCCTTTTTAAAATCCACTCAGGTTCTGACACACACACACACGTTTTAAAGACAGCAGTTCTCTGGCTGCAGTGAAGCAGCAGTTTGAGTCAATTCAAAAGCAGGAACACAACCACGAGCACTGAAACAGTGGGAAGGGGAAAACCTCTGGCTAGACCACATTAAAAGGCAAACATGTAAGAAGTGTTATCATCAGAAGTTGATTACAAACCCTCCTGCAGAGAAATGGCAGTTGCTGAAAACAAAACAATGCCGGCAGTGCTTGAAGGGGCCAAACTACTTGACTGCATCATTCTGCCCGTTTGAACCAGTATGTCCCAAGAACTGATTAATCAGGTGGCTCATTGGACATGGCAGGTCCCAGAGTGAGGATGAAAGATCATATCAGCACCAAAGCTGACTGATTTGGAGGCTTTGTACAGTGGGAGGAGTAAAAGGCAGCTTCAGTATCAAAGAACATGTGATTTTAGCAAAAGGCTTATGCAGAGCAGGAGGATCTGTTTGTGCCCTGTACCCCAGAGAGCTCCGTGCACCAGGGGACAGAGAAGTCCCACCCTGCCCCACCTGACAGCTGGGCTTTAGGGCTGGTGTTTCCCAGAGTGCCACAGAATCCTTAATAACCAGCTACAGCCAGAGATTCAGCACCGAAACGAAGTGAAAGCAACGCTGTAAAATAGAAATAACGAGACAGAAACTCACATCGAAAACCCCCAGGTAATATCAGGGACTGGAAAACAAGAAGAATGAATTCATCTGGTTTTAAGCTGAGGACATTCAGAGGGAAGCGAGTGTGTGAAACATGCAATGGAGACAATTTGGGAATTTGGCAAGAGCCCAGCACTTGTAATGACCGGGGCAAACCCGATGGGCCCCCCGCGGCGGCAGCTGCAGACTAACACACCATCACGATGGCAACAGAGAGCAGGGCATCGGGAAGGGAAGGAGCCATTTGGAGAGTGTCTGAAATTAAGGAGGTCTAATATCCCAGAAAGATGAGGAGGATATCTGGATCCATTCATCTTCCTGCTGGGTCGCTCTGTGTGGCTCAATTCAAACTGCACTCTGGGACTTCCTTAGCATTTAGATTGTTGCTCAGGCTCAAAATGGGTATCACCATGTGGTAGATGACATTTGAGGCAGCTTATCTTCGATGTTGGGAGAGAGGACATTTAAGTAACTACTTACACACACAGTGGACTGCCTGTACTGGAGTGACACTATGTTTTAAAAAAATCTGGAGCTTCACTGTAGAGTTTCATTGTAACAAGGAGAGTATTTAATATTATTTCCTGAGACGCTGAGCAGAGAGAACAACCCAGTAGCACAAGTGGAAACTGATACTTCAATGTCTTTGCCCACAGAAGGAGGAAGACTGTAAGCTCTGCTCTATGGTCAAAGATCACATAGGCTATGCTGCATCCCAAGGCAAATGTTACAGAATTACATCAAATTGAAGACAAAAAGATTATTCTGAAAGCTGTGTTTAATGCTGTATTCTACAATTTCATACAGGGGCTGTTTACAGGTTCTTTATTTACAATTAAAATAATTTGCTCAACAAAATATCTCCATAATATTTCATAATTCTTAATTTAGGAACGAATGCTAGCTATGAAAACATTGAATGAACAGGGCAGACAAAGATATCAATATTGGCTCTTACAGAGACTACCAACCCTTTTTCCTGGATCAATGCCATTCAACATTGTCTAATTTCTCTCTCCTCAAACCCTAAATTATCAATCCTCTACAGCAAACTCAGACATCTAAGAGCCTATTTAACAAAACATATTTAAAAGATAAAAGCAGAAACTCAAGAACTGGCCATCCAGAGGAAGAGTAATGCAGATTCACCAGCCAAGCCACTTTTGTGAGGGATGACTGCCATTAATCATTGAGCAGACATAGAAAAGATAAGTTTTTTCAAGACAACAAGACAATTACACAATGTTTTATTTTGAAATCCAGGGCTCCGGATCTGTTTGAGGTGCAGAACAGACTGTCAGTTTTGTAAAACAACAGCATTACACATGTAACTTGTTTTCCACATGTGTTTCTCATGTGTAAGCTGCAGGAAAGATAAAAAAGCCTTAACACACCCAAGGGACAGACCATGGGATGAGCCAAGTCCAAGGAAACCAACTACACCTGCACTGGGCTTTCCCACCAGGGCAGCACACCTGGATTTAGTGTTTTATCTCATGTGAGGATGGGGTTGATTTCAACAGAGCAATTTTTTTTTCCTTTAACAGAAGTGCAGCTGTCCAACACAACCACCCTTCCTTCCACATGTACACAAGGATACTTCCACCTTCTCTACAACTGCTCTAACTCTTGGAGTACTTTAATTTGAAATAGTAGCACTTCCTTATTTAAACCTTGTTCAAAATTTCACACCCACGTTTTCACACACACTCACATTACCAGAAAAAAAAATGCATTTAGAGTTGGAAGTGTCTACATCAAGTTTGAGTTTCCTGAATTTCTCAGGAAAAAGAAAAAAAAGGTATTTTCAGGCCAGCTTCTTACTGTTCTGATCATATAATGTTTGCTCACAACTAATAAAGAGCCTGAACTCAGAGACAAAAAAATCCTTTGAAAACTTACGGAACCAGCAACCAGGAGAGCAAGATATTATGGGTGTCCTCATCAAGAAAATTTGTCAGCACACTGATTCTAGAAAAAATCCAGTGGGAAAAGTGCTTAATAAATGCCCAAAAGTAAAGGAAAAGTTGGAATCCCAACAACCACTGCAACAGGCTCAAATCAAAGAACTACAAAACACACAGAAAGCTGAGAGTCACCAACTCCCCACTTGGGCCATTCCCTTAAGAGCTGTACCTGACCCTTCTGAGTCCCTTCCAACTCAGAATATTCTGTGGGTGTGATTCTGTGTAACTCCAGCTCTGCTTTAACACTGAGGAGCTAAAAGACAGCAATTGCTTGGAATGTATTCTAGGCTGTATCATTGAAATTCACTTTTTTAGCACTGTAACCTCTTCCTTCTGTATCCTGAACTTTGCTGGCCAGGGGCTGTGCACTGGAGGGTTGAAGCCAAGCTTGTTGGACACAGAAAATCTGTATGTTTGTAGTGTTTGAATGCTGGTCCGAGGCAGCTGCACCTGGCCCCCAGTCAGCCCCGTGATGTTTATCTTCAAGTGATTTAGTTTTGCATGTTTGCCCTTTCCCACAGCCGAGGCTTTCAGCTCACCCTGCTGTAGCCATGCTCTCCCACACCTTCCCAGCTGGAGCAGAGGTCATTATTTTAATGGCTATCAGTTTGCTCAGTCACTTCTGCTCAAGCTCCCTGGCTGAGTGCAGCCAGTCTCTCCTGCTGACACGCGCTCCCAGTTTGTGGCACAGCGCTTCCCACTCCAGGAGTTATCCTAATTTCAGGGCACTGAAAGGCAGAGGCAGGTCCTAAGGCATCTGCCACTGTAGAACTCATATTTACCACGTTCCTTCCAGGAGTTAGCACAGGAACACCGTGTTTGGAAACGTGGCATTTTGGAACTGCATCCAAAATGGCAAAAGGTTCGGAGTTTTTTAACTGGCTTTGACAAAACTGCCACAGGGCTTCATTCTTATGTTAGAGACACTTAACCAACTTCTGAAAGACATGTGCTTACAAAAGAGTTATCAGTTTCTTTCCCCTTGAAACAAGCCAAATCAATACTTCACAAAATACCTTGAATTTTGGAATATTCCCTAAAAACTTCACTTGCTCTTCCTTCTGGACAGGATCTCTGCAAAGCACAAAATCTGGAGCAGAAGATGATGTTAAACTACACCTACTTGGCAGAAAATAGTATTTCAAAGTATGACAAGCCTATTTTTGGCACTTGCTGTTGCTTGCTGGCCAGCTGTAACCCATCCTGTGACTCCAACACCACCAGCAGAATTACACAAACTCCAGCACTGCTGCTGCACCGCTGTCAACCCCAGCATCCCAGAAGGGATTTTCCAACTCCCTTCAGTTTACATGCCTTTTTTTATTGCCTCAACTTGAAGGACACAAATAAAATTATCTAATTTGCAATAAGTTGTCATTTCTGGCACAGTAAATTTTAGCAAAACAATAGTTATGAAGTGAGAGTGTAATAAATACTGAGAGCTTCATAAGCAGTTTTTAATTATAAAAGCAGACATTCAGAATAGGTGATAAAAACACTATCTACTGAGAACATGTGCAAGAATGCACAACATAATGGCATTATACACCCCAGAATGAGGACGTGCACCACAAAATAATCATGGGCACTGAAAAATTCAATTATCTAAATAAAAGAACAAAACTACTCATAAGAAAGTGCAACTAAGCAAAGAATTAAAAACAAAGAGCGAGAAAAAGCAAAAAAAAAAGGCTTCTCATTAATGACTTGGGCAAAGATTCTCAAAGACAGGAGCTTTCTTCTCTCAGGAAATACTACAGCTCCAATTTTGCACCATGGAGTCATCAGTTCTGCCACAGGTGTCTGTGATTTTACCCTATAAAGAGCAGAAACAGTCAGGACCCCTAATAAATCTTCTGTTTGCCACTTTTTTAAGCCCTGTCTGTCCTCTGGCTTCCTAACCCTTCAGTTTTGTTCACACCCTACTTTTACAAGGCTGTGTGAGACAAGAGGATCCTGATCTCCCACGTGAAATGGGAAGGAGTCAAGATCCAAGAATTAAGTAGAGGGAGTCCTGACATGCATAAAACAAACACATTTTTCAGCTACTATATATTCTCCCAGGCTGTAGTAGGATGTATTATTCCTAATTACAAAAGATTCATCTTTTTCAGATGAGTACACCTTTCAGACAACAAGATGCTTAACACAGCCTTACCTTCCATCACTCTAAATATTTCTTCTTGTGGCCAGCACTTAGGAGTTCTACCCTTTATGGTATGTAATGCTCATAGTTAGATTTAAAAATCAGATCGTGCCATTTCAAACTAAAAGGTGAAAAATTAGCCATGGGGAATTTTTTATCTCAGCCATTGGTCTCCTCTATTTCCAAGCAGCTCAACTTCCTCCAGTGCAAACAGATACTGAACAGCTCTTTGGTCCTGAACCTGTCTGCACAGAGAGAGAGAGCAAGGGTACTATTTCCATTAAATTCCTCCTAAAAACTAGGCAGAAACGTTGTAAATCCAGCACATATATATATATATATATATATATATATATATGTATAAGGCTGGCAGAGAAGCAGTAGGTCTCCCACAAAGCAGTGGAAAAAATACTGAAAGAGGCTGACTGGCCATAGTAGAGGGAGAGTTTGCAGGGAATGAGATAAGATTCTTTAGAAGATGACAGTTAAGAGCATTGCCACGAAGAAAAAAACTCATGAAAAAGACAGCAAAAGCAGTAAGAAAAGTAAGAGGAGAATGGGAATACAAAAAGTCCGTGAAGTGTGCCATCAGGGATGACACAGGTACGAGCTGATCCTGCCTGGGGCAGGCACACACAGACTGACAGCAGGAGTGGCTGAGTCCCTCCTGGCCTTGCTATTCCGTGTTTAACTTCAAGGGGGCTTTGTGCAGGGAGCAAGGAGACACTTCCAACCCCACCAGCACTGGCAGCCATGGCCTCAGGACATAACGCTGCCCCTCCTGTGCAGCAGCACACGCCAGAAGGGATTATGCATGGAGTGTGCAGGCACCACAGGCATGGCTCTCAGTGCTGGGAACTGGACCTTGCAATGTACATGTGCACCCATATTCTGTGCTGGAAACACACTGTGCACGAGAATTAACAACCCCACTCTCGTCCTCGACACTTGATTCCTGACACTATTTCTGTCATTAAAGGGTACCCTTTCCTGAAAGCCACAACAGCATCCTCATCACGTCAAGGACACCAAGTACTTCGGTTACAAGAACTATAAAAATCATCAACATGCTGTGAATTTTATTCATTACATTTGTAAGCTCTGTTACTGATATCAGCTAAGTACTAATAGAAGAAAGAAATATAGTCTTGACATTAGAAACCCAGATTTCATTTCAGGAAATGCTGGATCCTTTGTTTAATGTATTTACCAGAAGAATACACTGTAAATGAGACTTGGAAAGCCAAGCCTTCAAAACCTGCATAAGTCGAGTAGATCTCGACTATAATCACATTTTCTGCACAAAAGTAGCTTCCCCAAAACCCAGTAATGCAAAGCATTCAGTAAAAGTAAATAAAAATAAATTAAAAATACCTGTTCTAAATAGCTATAATCCTGATAACTGGAGCACAGGATGCCAACCACTTTCCTGAAAACTAAATGATCTATTGACATACATATGAGAAATTCACACAGCACCACCACTCTTCCCAATATACAACTTTTCAAGCAGCTATGACTATTTGATTGCTAAAACTTAATTATTTAATTATGAGGGCTAGCTCTGTTTTAGACTGCAATTCATCCACATCATCAATCTCTACCACAGAGTGACAAAACCTTGCTTTTACAGCCCATGCATACAACTGTTTTCACACTTCCGAATGACAAATGAAACACACAGTATCTTTCCTCTCTTTAAGTATCGAGTCTGGAGAAGTGGAGCAAGGTACTTGACATTCTCGGGACATCAGCAGCAGCGTCTGCTGTGTTTTATGATCCATCTCGCCTTAAATAAACTGAATTTTATTTAAAGTGAAAAAACCAGTCAACACTAAACTTACTTCAGAATGTATCATACTACAGCACATTTGCGATTCAGAGAGCAGATAAACAAAAGCTGCAGATTTGGACAAGATCTTTCACACTTCGCTGATGTGAATCACTCCAGTCAAACTTCAGACCACATTCGTTTCACCATCTGCGCGAACCACGTTAAGTTGGCAGCTCAATGTCCAACAGCCACATCACAAATTTTGGAACCGCACTCTCACAATTTTGTGAGAGTGTGCCTCTCTCACATTGCAAACCCATCTCCCAGGGCAAAGCCCTGCCCCTGCTGAGGAGCGGCATCCTCAAGGAACTGCCTGGACATCTCACACGGATACAGTGTCACTACACCTGCACTGAACAGGTATTAAGGCAACCCTAATACTTTTTATTTATGACAGAAGCATGCAGGAGAAAACGATCTGATGAATCGTCAAAAAAATCACCAAATACCGAGGACTTACAGGCAGGTAGTTTCCCAGCAGTTAAATATCTGCACTCTTTTAACGAGCAACTCGTCAGAGCCCCGAATGCCCATGCTCCTCGTCGTTCCCTGTGTTTGGGAGCCACCTCCCGTGCCGCCGTTCTGCCCGCAGCCCCTCACACGGCGCTTCGCAGCCGAAAGCGGAGCCGGCGCGGTGCCCCCGACCCGCAGAGCGCCCCTGCCCGCGGGCAGCATCCCTCCCCTCCAGCCCCGGACCCGCGGCTCCCCAAACCTCCCCCCGGCCGCGGGCACTCCGCGGGCGCGCATCCCTCCCCTCCCTCCGCCCGGGCCACCCCGGGAACTTTCCGGCCGCGGAGCGGGGCGGCAGCAGCCCCCGCGCACCTGCCGGGCTGCCCCGCTGCCCCCCCGGCGGCCGCGGCCCAAACTCACCATAAAGAGGCGAGCGGAGAAGGGTCGCGGCGCTTCTCCCGTGCCGGGCGGGGGCCCCGCCAGGCAAGTGGCAGCGGGACGCGGCTCCCGGCTCCCGCCGCAGCCCCTTCCCGCGGGCAGCGCCGCCGCCGCCCTCGCTCACCGCCGCATGCCGC